>BHDV01017800.1:44762-75876 GCA_005406045.1 Adoxophyes honmai | reverse complement strand
CACAGCGATCACTTCAATTGTTTTGCGGAATAATTTCCGAACAACCAAGATGACATTAGTACTCTATAGGTTCTATCCTCAATACCGTATACAATACAGTGGAAACATTCCAAGATATTTTTTTTATATTGACGTATGTATTAAGTAATGGGGCTGAAACCTATTACTTAATATAGTTTGTCATGTTGAGCGGATTTATTTATTTACAAAATTGTTCAACTTGATTTAGTTAAAACCGATTTTTTCTTGTTATAATGCTTAAAAATCTCTACTTGACTGGACTGAACGAAACGACAACGACGTGACTTTAATACAAACTTGATGAAACTTGATGTTGACACCGTCCACTACGTCTGCATATTAATTTAAGCTTGCACTCCCTCTGATGGTTTGCAACGGTAATTGACACCCGAGGGCATCGAATTCGAGTGCCACGGGTTATATTCACTGACACGATGGTTAGGGCGACGAAAAACGATTGGAACTGAGCCAACACTGTTAATGAAGCCTCGGCGAAGGTAACCGGATTGTTGGCCGCGCTGCAGCGTTGGCAAATGTATTAGGACACGAGATCTGTACCATTACTATGGGTTTTGTATGGAACATTTAAGTATCGAATCGTAATATCGAACGCAGACAATCGATAAAATCTATGGACCAGCCACTTACAAACAGTAGTTTTCTGTTCGAAATTTTGTCTAATTCGGAATTCCGTATGATGGCTTAAGCATTCAGAATACCGCATTCATAATTGAGACATAAGTATTTGTGTGGTCTATTTATGAAATTCCGAATCGATAATTTCTATTCGAAATTCCGACTTGGAATTCCGAGTGTACATGGCCGCCATTATTGTGATAGTAATTGGAATCATCTATTTCTGCATCGTGAATTTTGTGACTTATTTTTTTGCGGTCATGGTTCATGGTATGCCATAACTAAGGTTCGGGTTCCGGATGGTACAGTCACGAATCGGGATAGTTGAGCCACTTGCCACTGTTCGCAATTTAGACGTGAAACCAATGACCGATGCGACCGACTAGATGTTAGCTATTGGATTAGTATTACACGACCAAGTTACAAACACAGGTAAGTGGCTCAACAGTCCCGGTTCGCGATGGTACGGGCGACTAGGGCGCCGACTGTCGATACGGAATGAAAAAATTCCTTCCTGGCGTTAATCGTTTTTAACCGACTTCAAAAAGGAGGAGGTTCTCAATTCGACCTAATATTTTTTTTTTTTTTTTTTTGTGTATGTTACTCGATATCTCGAAAACCCGTGGACCAATTTTCAAAATTTTTTTTTTGATGGAAAGGGTATAACTCGAAATTGGTCCCATTGGCACGAAACCAGGATCTGATGATGGGATCTTGGAGGAATCGAGGGAACTCTTCAAATTTTATATGGAGATGTACGGCGTTTTCGGTAATTTGTTGATGAAATCAAGATTTTACATTCAGTAAACAGAATACTTTCAAAATATTGCTAACTAGCTGTGCCCGCGACTCCGTCCGCGTGGAATAGTGACAAATTTCCCCCGTTTTTCCTACATTTTCCACTGTTTCTTTGGTCCTATTGGTCGCAGCGTGTTGTTAAATAGCTTAAAGCCTTCCTTGATAAATGGTCTATCCAACACAAAAAATATTTTTCAATTCGCACCAGTAGTTCCTGAGATTAGCGCGTTCAAACAAACAAACAAACTCTTCAGCTTTATTATATTACTTAGTATAGATTTGAAGTCGGTTTTTTTTTGTTTAAAATTATTGATACGCATGGTTTGCTGCTGAGCGTCTAGTCACTGGACGCTCAGCAGCAAACCATCATCGTTTTGAATACAAGACTCTAGTGTATTCAAAATTCAAAACGATGATGGATTCGATAACAATTTCATACATACATACATACATACATACATAACGTCACGCCTCTTTCCCACAGGGGTAGGCAGAGACTACTTTGTTCCACTCGCTACGCTTCTGACATACCTCTTTTGCTTCATCTACATTCATTAATCTCCTCATACACGCATTGATCTAATACTACTACGTATAGATTTGACATCGCCTCACCACGTAATGTCCCACTCAAGTGCGGCCAATTGGCCGCACTGCATTTGCACTGCCAATAGTCGCTCGCCGGCTCTCGAGTTGTGAACGAGTCGTGTTGAAAGACATTTAAAATGCCCTCATGCGTATTAAAAGGTTGCACAAGAAATTCCACCAATACTGCGAAGTGCGAAAGAGTAACTTTCCATCGCTGAGTAACTAAATTATCACTTTAAACCATTTTTAAACATTATTTCGATGAAAATATTTACTTGACGCCATGTTGCGTCATTTGTCATAGACTAAAAATATAAGATAGGACATTCCGTGTATAGATAGGGTAGTAAGTGACGGCCACATGTATTTGCATTTTTATAACTTTTATAAGATAAAAACATATATTATGTGTTTATAAATTAAAAAATCCGGCCAAGTGCGAGTCGGACTCGCGCACGAAAGCGATAATAAAAAGTTGAACTTTATTCCATAGTATCTCAGCGTTGGTTGATCTGATAGAAAAGTTTACTTGACGTTTTATGCTTATTTACCCAATTAAATAAGCGGAATATTCGATTGATACGCGACCGAATGAATCTCAGCAACAAAGTGTCGCGTCTACATGACGGCGACGTTGCATCTAATCTATGACTCGTTAGCCACGCCCCACGCTCCCCGCGCTGTCGGGTTTGCCCCACAGACTTTGTTCGCGTTGTCACTTCTATTACCTATACTTCAATGCATACACGCTCGTCGGTTTCGGGTACTCTTGACCTGACCTGTTTCTAAAACGTCCGCGATTTGGTCACGGAACGTCCGTCTAGGTCTTCCCCTCCCACTGCACCCATCCACATTCCCCGTATAAATTTGTTTAGTCAATCTTCTTTCATCTATCCTCTTAGTAAGAGAGCCCACGATTTTTGTCTCATAGCAATACGGCTAAAACCGCATGAAATCGATAGATACGATTATCCTGAACTCGAAAATACTAATATCAGACATTTTCCGCGTAGCGTTTGATCTGACCGAATTTTCAAAATTGTCAAAAAAAAATACCGAACTGCATCATAGCAATATGTCTGAATTGCAGACTGTAGTTGAATGATAGTTCTGAGATGCCGGAAACATATTTTTCAGACGTTAGTGGTGTAGCGCAAACCCGTAAAATCACTTTAAAAAATTAAAAATGAGACAAAAAAAATGTCTCATAGCAATACGTCTGAATTTTTTTTTATTAGTAAATTTTGGTTATTTAATGCAAACAAAACAATTTTCAGACGGAAATGTGAACGCATTAAATTTTGAGACCGTTTTGAAAATGTAAAAAATTTTTACCAATCGGTATCATAGCAATATGTCTGAAAATTGTTGGATATAATAAAATAAGTTGTCCGCATGTGCAAAAAAATTATATCAGACAAATTAAGTGTAGCACCTTCTCTATCAGACAACTTTTCGATACTCAGATATCATTTAAAAAATGTATTGAGGGATCTTGAATTCTCTGTTACAAACCAATGAATACGTTGCGACCCTAAATGTATTAGATGATAATTAACAAAGAATTTACCCGAAACCGTAAAATTCAAGTCGAAGGACTGAAATAAATCGCACAAAAGGATTTTCGTTTTTGGGAGTATATGCTACACTTAAAGTGTCTGAAAACCGGTTTTTGGTAATCCTGGCAGCAAAACGAAAAGCTAAAAAAAATATTATCCGTATTGCTATGATACAGGTCGGCTAAATTTATTGACATTTTCAAAAATGCGCTCAGACTATATGCTACGCGCAAAATGTCTGAAAACAAACTTTTTCGTAATACAATTATAAAATCTATGTACACTTTCACTATCAGACGTATTGCTATAATACCGACTGCCTTTTTTTTTTGACACAGCAGAAATGGCCTCCCACGCAGTTGCTACACTTTCGACCGTTACTACATACCTAGTCGGGTTCAGAATCCTACAATCTAACGATTTTATAGGGTTTTTGCCGTATTGCTATGAGACATGGTTTTGGTCGTGGGCTCTGGTTCTATCTCTATTGATTCGCAAACGAATTCGTTATGGAATCCATGATCGTTCGATTACACCTGACGCTCTGATGATTCAATCAAACCCTACTTTAACTCTATTTCGATATCATTGTAGTCATTTCAAACATCTGGTTGCTACAAGCGTCTCTTTAGCTATGTCCACACCAGTGCGCTTTCGCGTTCACCTTGCGTCTTCCTCTGACACATGGCCGTGCAACCACCAACAACAGCGCATGCCGCCAGCGCGTCTTTATTGAGGACGGATCTAGTTTCAGCCCATGCGCTGTGGTTGCACGGGCATGCGTCAGTGGAAGACGCAAGCACGCAAGGTGAACGTGAAAGCGCACTGGTGTGGACTGAGCTTTTTGGTTGCAGACTCTACGAGCTCCGTTGCTCCTTGCCCGAAGACTACCTCCTCAAAGTATCGCTCTTGAACTGCGACTCTTCGCCGCCCGACGACCTGATCGGAACCACTTGCATCGACCTCGAAGACAGGGTCTATACGAAACACAGGGCTTGTGTGGGCCTGGCCACTGAATACAATGTGTAAGACCCTTACAGACTTAAAATATCTTATTTACCTAATTACATACATACAAATTCTCACGCCTGTATTCCCAAGAGGGGTAGGCAGAGCACATGAATTCAAGAATCCCGTGCCACGTTTAGTAATCTCAGGGTAACCAGATCAACCAGATGGTTAATCGTGATATTGTAGTGGCAGGTTGCTAGCCCATCGCCCACAATTCACTAACCACTAACCCTTTCCCAGAGTCGACTCTTACGACACCCACGGGAAGAAAGGGGGAGGTGCTATTCTAACCCGGCACCACACGGGTAATTACTAAAGCAAGATATACCCTAGCTTAGGGGTCGGTATCGGTAACCTGCGGCTCGCGAGCCACATGCGGCTCTTTGGATGTGAAGCTGCGGCTCTTTAGTTCCATTCGTAATTATTATTTATTTTATAAAAAAAAATGTTCTGTAACGATTAAAGAGTTTTAGGCAGATATTTTTCTCATGAATAATTAGATTAGTTTATTTTTATCAAAAAACTTTATTTTATGGAAGTATAGAGGCTATTTATTGCTGGCAAGAAATATTTGGACCCGTGTGGTGCCGGGTTAGAATAGCACCACCCCCTTTCTTCCTGTGGGTGTCGTAAGAGGCGACTCTAGGAAAGGGTTAGGGTATTATGAGCAATGGGCTGGCGACCTGTCACTGCGATATCACGTTTAACCATCTGGTTACCCTGAAATTGTTAAACGTGGCACTAGATTTTTGAATTCATGTGTTGTGCCTACCCCTGGAATACAGGCGTGAGAAATACTTAAAGTCTGAGATCGAATTAGAGATCAAAAATGAAAACAAACGTGTTGCCATTGCTTTATTGTTATGAATCAATAAACTAAAAGTAGTTAAAAAATTAATACAATACACACAAAAAATAGTACAATTCCATCAATTAGTAACAAAAAAGGTTGACTAAATCTGGAATGTCACTTTGACATTGACAGTTGTTTGTTTACATTTTTGATCTCTAATTCGATCTCACACTATAATGTATGTATGTGTAAATCGTTTTGTAACCAGGACGGGACCGTTGCGATGGCGCGACCACCAAAAACCTTCAGCGATCCTTGAAGATATGTGTCTAAGGAACCATCTTCCACCTCCGATGTTTCCTGACTCCTCCTCGGTCATGGTCAATGGTGTTGAATATAAGGACTGCGACAATGGTGAGTCATAACATTGAAAGGTTTTAGAAGGTAGGTTGGCCCGTGTCTACTTTTAAATGATCATCAGTTTAAGAGAAAAAAGTTGGATTCATATTCCATTTTGTTTTTAAAACTTGTACGTGTCTGAACCAGCTTCTTGTGTGCATATTTTATCAATCTGTACGTCTAGTGTGTTTAAAAGTATTATGCAGTCGATAACGATTTCGTTTGCGAGTCATCCCAAAATTGTATGGAGACAGAGACAGCGCCGCCAGCGGATCGTTTGGACAACTGCCGCAGCGCAGTCGACACGGGTCCATACAATTCCGCGTAAATTCGCGAACGAAATTGATATCGAATTCGTCATCGTTTTGAATACACTAGACGCGCTGAAAAGACGGTAGACGGTTTTGTCCAAACCAAAATGAAAGCGGAGTCGGAGTTTTCAATTAAGAAGTTTCGACGAACGGTTGCATAAATACAACTTCCAACGACCTCTTTGTGGACTTCGGTCCCCGGGAATAACACCTGCCCGGTGAGAGGACTCTCTATTGAAGTCTTTCCCACGAAACGAATATTGACTTTGCATTAATGCGCTTTTAACAGCTTTCCACAAAAACTTGTTTCGTACACATAGCCTAAGATCCCGCCATACAACGACCTTCACCGAGCTGGTTAATGGATCAAACATATTTTTATGTAATTTAATATATCAAAAAATATTTTGCAAATGGGTTGCCTAGCAAATTTCAGTCCAGGATATTTTTTTGTATATATATTTCACTGGTTTGGTTAATGAATAAATTTTATACCAATCGAAAGTATGCAACCCATAGTATATGAAAAAGTGAGATTGCTTATTTTTTTCCTGTCACAACCCTGGGTTGCCAGGTTATGAACAGGTAAATCGATACTGGTAATTTTATATGCAACGGTCTGATACAGGAAAAAAATAGGGAAAGGCAAGACATGCTTTTGATCCATTAACCAGCTCGGTGAAGGTCGTTGTATAGCGGGATCCTCTACTAACAGGAAAAAAATACGGGAGCACAGCGGAGAGGAAAGAGAACATCTGTCTGAACCTGCTTCACAAATGGCACACTCTGCCGATCTGCGGGCATCGGTTGGTGCCGGAGCATGTTGAAACTAGATCGCTCTATCACCCTGAAAGGCCTGATGTTGAACAGGTAAGACGATTCCCATAACCGAATGACACGTCAATGTTGTCACGAACTAAATTAAAGAGATGAATGTCATGTCAAATCAATGTGTTTTAGACGATATTGCGTCCAGCAACTTTTGAAGATATAATAATAATAATATTTAGTCGCCTCTTACGACATAGAAGAAATGGAGAGATCACAGACTTATATCGAAATAGATACCGCAACGATAAAAACAAAGAGTTCCACTTTTTCTCTGCTTACTGTGACGTCACCATGAGCACTTTAGTGATGGGAATCGGCAGTCCGCGTGAAACCGATTCATAGGTGACGTCGCCTTATTCAAGTTGTCCTTTCTCTAGGAAGTTAAACCTTTGTGGATAAGTATCTAAGTAGTATGAGTTTATTGCAATTGCGTCAAAGGATCATTGCTCTCCTGTTTGGCAAGCGAAGTACGGTCAAGGACTTTAATTCATGAGCCACCATAGAACCTTTACAAAGAAAAAATCATTACGATTTCCTTTGATAATTAATGGGATGTCACCATAACGTTTACTATGAATTGATTCCATGGTGGCTCATGAATTAAAGTCCTTAACTGTACATACACTTGAGTCATCTATTTCGATATAAGTTTGTGGGAGATGTGATATTCTAAACCCGACACCACAGGCTCCCATTCTTCTTCAGGGCAAGATCCAGCTCTGGGTGGACCTCTTCCCCCTGGAGAGTGGACTGTTCATCCCCTCCGCTGTGGACATCACGCCGCGGCACGTCGAAGAGTTCGAGCTGAGGGTCATCGTCTGGGACGTCAGGGACGTGAAACTCAGAGACGACAAGGCCGATATCTACGTTAAGGCGTTAGTATTAGTAAAGTTGTGCACTCTCAGCCGGATGCGCGAGATAGACTATACCTGCCCCTGTCAAACTAGATACGTCAGAAAGTGACAGGTAGTCTTTTCCGCGCGTGAAACTACTTGCATATATTTTATTATGTTGCTGTGCTACTGTTCTAGAGGATGTTTGTAGGGTTTAGACTTAGATGGTTGTATAAGGTCGAGCTCCTGTCGTTTTTTTTTGTTTGTTGATCCACAGATCGCAGAAAGGTATTTTTTACAAGGAGCGGCTAAATGGCTACAAAGCTGAATTCAATACGATTGGGTATCGGCATCACAAGCTTATATCGTCAGTCGCACCGACTGCGTTTCTAAAGTCGACATTATTTATTTTCTTGTTTTAATCATCATCAGTTTTAGATTTTTGCAATTCACTTGCAATTATAGTATCAGGATTCAGGTTTCTTGATGTAGACCATGCTCTTCGCGTCTGAACGTTTAGTACATACATTGTGACGTACTCAGATAAAATACTACCGCTATCGTTTAAGTAAGTATTTCGTATGTTTTTTCAGATGGATAGGGCCAAGTGACGAAGCACAAGACACGGACATACACTTCGAAAGCATTGGAGGCGAAGGCAATTTCAACTGGCGAATGATATTTCATTTCCAATATCAGCATGCCGAACGAAAGGTTGGATTTTTTATTAATTTTATCGTTAGCTAACCACCCACGTGGATTCAGCTGTATTCGACCCAGTTACAGTAGCTACAAAAAACTACTAGGTGCCAAAACGCTGCAAATTTTGAAAATAGAACTAACAATACAAAGAAAAACGGCAGAACGCAGAAGCTCATATATTTCCCGAATGTTCTGCGTCAAAAAATCAATCAAAAAAACCTCATATTATTTTGCGTTTGAAAAAAAAAATGTTGTTTCGACGTACAGTCACAGTGACATTTCTTGTTATAACCTAACCAACAAAATCGTCATTTTCGGTGCAAGTTTCTTTTGCTGACTGTACTTTTTGCTAACTGCACTTCCTTTCTCATATTATGTGCAACAGATTTCAAGTCAATCATACCAACCGTTGAAGAGTTCCCTCTATCGGAGACAGTCCCGGCTGGGCTACCGGATGCTCACTACCGGAATATTGTATTGTCATTCAAGTTACGTCGGTATACCAAGTTTCAGCTCAATCGGTCATTCACATTCAAACATACAAAAGTGAACTTAAATAAAAGCGTATAAAAAGCTACAAAGTCGTACAGTCATCATCTTTTACTGTACAAGACATTTTGTGGCACAGCTGGTGCTTCAAGAAAAGGGCCCGTTCACAGAAGTGGAGGAACATTTCCCGCCCATCCTCATTGTGCAAGTGCAGGACAGCGCGGCGGCTTCGCCTGAAGAGTTCCTTGGTAAGTTTACCAGCTCAAGTATCATCATCCAGCTTATATATACGTCCCACTGCAGGGCACAGGCCTCCTCTCAGTATGAGAGGGTCAAGCTCTCTCTCAGCTCAAGTATATTTAACTGGAAAATAACAAGTTCCGTAAGTTTAGTTTATGATTCTTTTCTAGGAAATCTATAAACTTCCGTAAGATTCTAAACGACAGACAAATTGTATTATTTTCCGGACACATTTTCGTAAAAAAATCATAATGGGTTAGGTTAGGTTAGATTACATTATGTTATTTTAGATTAGATTAGGTTTTATTATGTTAGATTAGGTTAGTTTAGGTTAGATTGTATTCAATGAAAAAAATATGGGTGTAATAACAATAACATTCTTTGTTTCTCGTTTGGAATCTTACGAATTTTGATATTTTCCGCATATCCAACATTTTAGCTCAATTGGTAACTGGGAAGTGTAAAAACGCAATATTTTATTCACAGATATTGAAACGGATACACTCACGTCTTTATATCAAGATAAGCTCGACATGTTTCAGGCCCACAAAGTCGATCTAATCTCTATACCGTTGTTCAAGGTACATTGATGCTCGACCTCACATCGATGCCTCGCGGCGCCAAGCTGGCGCGGCATTGCACGCCCGCCGTGCTGGAGCGACGGAAGGTGAACCTCTTCGTGGTGCGGACCCTCCGCTCGTGGTGGCCCCTGAAGACACTCGACAGGGCGACTGGGAACTACCATCCTGCTGTAAGGGTCACCATATTAGTCGACGCCTTTTCGACAAAACGCGGACGGAAAAAGCTTTATCTCAACGCAACAAGGTGTCAATTAGCTTGTTTCGTATGGGCTGAGGGTAGTCAAGCGATTGGCGACGTTTCTGCGGTAAAGGCCGGTCGCGGAGCACAGCGAGCGTTGACCCGTTGCTATCTCTGGTGCACGCGTGCGGTAGTACAGCCTTCTCGCTCGCACTTAAGCACATGCGTCGCAACATAAAATAATTTTAAACAAAAAAAAACCGACTTCAAATTAGCTTTATCCTGAAAGGAAACTTTTGTTTATGTGCATATTTACCAAAGGTCAAGTAGGTATACGTAGCTCTCAGCAGATTCAAGGCTTTAGAAGGAATAGCTCTATCTGATTTAGAACCCTCTAAACTGTTAAGTAAACCCCACGATGAACGAGCATTAGCAGAAATCCAACGCTTGAGAAGCAGCAGGCCAGGCTAATTACTGAAACTATAATTTTCAGTCTGCAGGTGCATTCAATATCGAAAAAGTTATCCTTTAACTCCTAAAAATTAAGGAGTTGACCTTTTATCATCACCTCAGTCATATTTTTTACTGCCAAGCGTAAATAATGGTGTAGCTTTGAAAAATGCACTAAAAACATTACCTGCGCCTATAAAATTTGAGGGTTGCCCTCGATTTCCCTCATATACCATCATCGGGTCAAGGTATGCTGACTATCGGACCACCTGGAAACTATACCCTTTCAGACAAAAAAATGAATTTTCCAAATCGGTCCAGGCGTCTTCGAGTAATCAGCGAATACACATAAAAATACTCTCCATTTCTTCCGTGGATGTCGCAAGAGGCGTCTAAGGACATAGGTTAAAGTAAATTTTAGGCGACAGGCAAGCAACCTGTCACTATTACCTGCTAACTCAAAACCTACAAAAAATGTGCTGGAAGTGGCCACGAAGCGTTACATAGACATAGTTTTGTCTATGTAGCGTTTTGTGTGCTCTGCCTACCCCATTTAAGAATACAGGCGTGACTGTATGTAGGTATGTAAGTATGTACAAATGTAAGTTCGTACTAAAATGCCCGAATGCCCGTTGTTTTTTTTTTATTTCAAGGATAATTCAAAAACTACTAGTTAGTTCTTGATGAAATTAAAATGGGACCAATGGGAAGCCATTTGCTATCGAACACAAAAAGAACCATCGAAATCGGTCCACCCGTTTAGAAGTTCTGAGGTAACATACATAAAAAATGATTAAAAAAAAAAAAAAATAATACAGCCGAATTGAATACCTCCTTTTTTCGAAGTCGGTTAAAAAACTCCCTTGCGGCGGTATGGTAGATGGCTACCATAGGCATTCATGAACATCACCAGGCCATGGCATGTCTGGTTTATGAATGCCTACTCGACGATGATCACCTGTACAAAACTAGCTTGGCACAAATGGTTGATTTTTTTATTTTTACTAATGTTTTCGCCGCAGTATGGCGGGCTCTGAGACACATTGGAGAAAATATGGCATTACGCTACCGTCTACTTTTTTGCGGAATTTCGGAAACGACAAGGATTTTTGGGGAACAAATCGTTCGACTTTCGTATTTTATCCGACACGTTCGACTAACGCCCACACGATTGGGCCGCCGGTACCAGCGCTTTGACCAAAATTTTTGGTTCCTTCATTACGTACTTCGACCCCTGAAGAACCGCCATACTGGTACAAAAGACCCAATAAAAATGTGTTACTATCTCCCAGTCTATGACGGACTAAATAGTTTTTTTAACCGATTTACCGGGGGTTGGTAATATACGTTGCCATGTTGTAGGGTGAGAAATAACTACTTTGTTAGTCGGTTGAATTCTGATTTAATTTACTAAACATACACCTTATATACTACATACATACATAGGGGTAGGCAGAGCACGTAAATTCGAAAATCCAGTGCCACGTTTAGCAATTTCAGGGTAACCAGATGGTCAAACGTGATATTGTAGTGACAGGTTGCTAGCCCATCGCCCACAATACACTAACCCTTTCCCAGAGTCGACTCTTACGACACCCACGGGAAGAAAGGGGGAGGTTCTATTCTAACCCGGCACCACACGGGACCACATACCTACATAATTATTTGTCCTATTCTCAAGTCTAGTGTCTGTGCCAGGGCATGATCGACCTGGAGTTGACCCTGCTGCCGAAGGACAAGGCGGTCCTGATGCCCGTGGGCGTGGGCAGGGACGCGCCCACGCCGTTGCCAGATCCCAAGTGAACTTTTTATTTTTTATTTACTTACATTAGCTAATTTTATACTTGCATTTACTTACCATTCAACGCCATTTTGAAAAGTTTACTACAATCGAAATTGGTATTTTTTTTTGTTTTTTTTTTCCGCCGGCATTGCGAGATGACGCAGAGGCGAGAGCGGGGCAGCGCAGACGACAGACTATCCGCGACGTACTTTTTAGTCTGTGAAAATAGAATCACAATGCATACAATCCTAGCAGACTTTTGTGCGGCGCAGACTCGACCGCACAAAAAGTCTGTCGTCTGCGCTGCCCCTCGCCTTGCCGGTGGAAAAACATTGGTGTGGTGCTGCCCTGAATCAGATTTATGAAAAAACTTGGTCACAAAACTGTCATTTTAAGCGGAACATTTTAAGGGATTTTCTTTAAAAGGTACACTTTGTACCTACCCTCGTATAAATAAAACATCGACGTATGCAACATTGATGTGGCGTCATTGAGGATAGAACCTATAGAGTACTAATGTCATCTTGGTTGTTCGGAAATTATTCCGCAAAACAATTGAAGTGATCGCTGTGCTCTTATTGGCCGGTCCAAGATCGCGCGTAACGCTAGTGCCTTTTTCTCTACGGTCATTGGCTCTGTACAGTTTCTGTGACAGTGACGGTGACGTTTAGTATGCTGAAATCAACAAACTATTTGCGGACCGGGGTTTCGAACATTGTTTCTCTATAGGTTCTATCCTCTATGTGTGGCGTTGAGGTGTACTCTCTGGTGACGTTTCATATTGACATTTAGAACCTACTCGTAGTTTTTATAAGAATGTATTACAATTGTGATCGTTAACTTTGTGGTGGAGAAAATAAATGTTTTTCTCAAACATTGTGAGTGATGTTGTCATTTTTATCCTAAATAAGGGCCTGTTTGTGACATATCGTAGCTTTATTAGGTACTAAATAGGTACACTTTTGCTTTGGTTAAATTTCACAAGAATAACGATAGTTGGGCGATCCGACGAAAACAATAATCACTTAAGATAGTTGATGTTATTTTGTAGTATCTTCTAATTATCTGGGCTGTTAAAAAGTTTGCCGACGTCTTCATTGTCTTCATTACAAATAAACTTGTTTTTGTTTTTTTTGTTAGCTTTACAGGCACCTGTGAAGCCAATAAACGAAGTAGGTATTTAGCAAAAAATCTTTCACATTAAAATGATAGCTGGGTTTCCAAAGCCCATGCCGATTCCGAACGCGTTAGACAGCACCCCTGCTGGATTAAAACCATTACCAGAAGCGAATTTACGCAGAACTACCTACTTAGAAAACGAACAATATTGTTGATTTGATTGATCTACAAAGTAAGTTGCAACCTTTTTGCCATTGAAATCTGAATTACAGGGCCTGCAAATAGTACCCAGAAGGCTGGCATGTAAATCGTTCGTTGTTTTTATCCTCTCAATGTTTGAGCAAAACATCACCTACCTTGGCTGGAGTCGTAATTGCTGGCTTCGTATTAAACTGACTATCTTCTTACTCGTATCATCCAGCTCTTGCCGTTATTCTTTTGCGCTTATCCACTATACATTTTACATCTCCTTCCAAATTTAACCAGTGGGTTAGCGGTGACGCCACTAATATTTTTCGATCATCGTATCGATAAATGCTATCAAAAATTAATGATAATGATTATAAGGGTAAGTTAAAAACCATCTAGAGATATTTATAACTAATCTATTTAGACGAGTATAATTCGCAAAATTTACGTAGGCCTCATAAGGTAACGACCATGTTATATTAGGTTGACGTTCCAACGAGCACGATTGCAGTCGATTGTAACTTTTTTGTCTGTCTAAAGACGGCGGTAGATTGTTAGTGACGATTCTTATTTAGGGACCGTCTCCACGAGCGAGACGAACGCGGCGATATTATCGTCGAGCTACTTATTTCCCATAGAGGACAGACCCACTAGAGAAACAATGTTGGCCATCCAGGCGCGCAAAAAGCTGGTGGTTTGTTACTTTCAATTTTGATGTGGAAATGGCCCCATCGAACAGTGCGATGATCCTGCCAATGTCTGGTTTGTCACTTACTAACGTCACCGTCACTGTCACAGAAACTGTACAGAGCCAATAACAGTAGAGAAAAAGGCACTAACGTAACGCGCCATCTTGGGCCGGCCAATAAGACCACAACGATCGCCTCGATCGATGGTTTGGCGGAATCGTTTCCGAACAACCAAAATGACAGTACTCTAGTGGGTCTGTCCTCTATGTTTTTCCCATACGAGTGTAGACGGTCTCTAAAATAGAGCACGAAAATAAGTGACACGGCGTTAATACCACCTCGATATCGATAATGAGGAGTGAGGCTGTGTAATAATTCTTTAGTAATCCAATTGACGTACTAAACAGTTTACTTTAGTCGTCTTTCTCTCTCGCTTATGGATACGGTCCCTTAAGCTTCCTTGTTAAAACACAAAGCAATTATGACAGGAGGACGATTACGCGCGCTTTCCCAGCTTTAAAAAGAGTCAGGTAATAGATAATAGGGTGTGTGCTTATCGTTTTTTTTTGCTCTACAGTTGCGTATGAGTTTGAGTGGATGGATTGGCCTGCGCCTAAGATATCACGTTCCCAAAATGAATGACATATCAAACATTAGTTTACTATCCAGATAGACAAACAAAACATTCTCATTGTGGTGTAACGAGAATCTAGTAAGCTATACTCTGGCGGTTTAGGTACTTAACTAAATGTCAACAAATTTCAGTTATCAGTTTTGACAGATTAATAAGGTTATATTTACTACCCACATTATAATAATATCGCATGTTCAAATAGTTAGCAAAGAAAGGAAGAAATCAAAAATGTTTTTTGTTGTTGGTGAATGTTCTGTATACATACCAGAAACAATCGGAATTAGAACACTAAATTAAATAGGGGTAGTAAAAAAACCAGACAGATTAAGTCAAATCAAGTTTGTTTACGCTTAGTACGCCTAAACGGCTGCAGTAAATGTAATCTATTGCTTTTAACAACCAATATTTTGAGAGCGTGATATTTCAGAGTAACAAGCTGAGACAAGTGCCTTGTTGAACGTGCGTGTGCAAAGTAACTCCCGTCGTAGATGCTCCCTGCGTCAAACCGGTGTCGAGCTTGCAATTTTTTCAGACGATCGAAGGCAAAAGGGAATAATAAGAAAAATCTAGACGGGATAAAGGTGAAGATTGAGGCTCAGTGCAAATCGTTTGGGGACTGCGTGAAGAGGCACAAGCGGGCGTTGATATCGTTCTGTCTGAGCTTACTGCTGGTGTCGCTGATCATTTCGGCTTGCTGCTACTGGGACCTGCCTAGTATGGTGCTTGATACACTTGTTGAGTAAGTCCATTGCTTACATTATTTACTTTAGTGGCAGCGCAGACGACAGACTTTTGTGCGATCGAGTCTGCGGCGCAATAAAAACTCTGAATGGCGCGCAGACAGTTTCCATTCAGAGTTTTTATTGCGCCGCAGACTCGATCGCACAAGTCTGTCGTCTGCGCTGCCCCTTACCCTCTTAAAGTCAAGAAAGCTTTTGCGTCTACGTCAGTGAGCCTGGAATTCTCGTAGCACTTTTGAGTTGTAATAGGGACTTCTCGTTTAGCGATTTCAGTATGTATGTGTGTCAATAAATGCAGAATAGGATAAATGAAATATGATTACGAGTAGACGTAAACAACGTAGCTTCCATCTACTTGACGTAGAGTGTTCTTTTTTACATATATACAAGTAAATATTTGACACACACATAGTTTGGAAAGAAATTTGACAAGTTAGTGTACCTATATGTCAAAAGTCAGATTTTCTTGTCGTTTATGATTAAATAGTTTGCCAAATGTCAATAAGATGATTGAGCTCGAGGAAGTCGAAGTCTCCATAAAAAATATGTTTTTTTTAACTACTTATATATCTGTGAAATGTATATTTCAGGCCCGCAAAATGGGAGGACACCTATGTACTAAGGAACCAATACCCGACAAAAGTGTAAACTTTGAAAAAGTTCCTTGGAAGAGAAGTTTACCAGACCCATCGATGGCCGATTACTCCTGTCTCAATATTTCATATTGTATTGAATTATGTATCTTATAGCTTAAAAGTGACACAGTTAAAAGTTTAACTTTCATAAACAATCGCGTAGGGTTAAAATGGAGTTTATCGATTATTGTAATAGTTTATTTTCGATGTAATTGTTGAATGATTAAGTTTTTAGATAGTAGATTTTAAAGTTTATTAAGTGTTTTGTTTACTGTAATGAATACATTATTTTAAGATATAATTGTGGAGTTTGTTTTATTAAGATTATTAGTTATTAGTCGTCTCGGTTTGTGGGATCTGTAATATTGGTCAACCGTAAATAAATATAACATACTTATAACGACTAAAATGTCGGCAATACCAAATTCTAATAACCATGCCGTCAGCCGCAGTGAACGTGTTAGTTTTCAGTGTTTATCCGTTTTAACCTGGATGATTTATAAGCAGGGCCCGTAACTTTCATGCCGTTGACGCAAAATTGACGTCACGCTCCTTAAAGGATGATCCCAAATAGTTTGATTGTAAATTATTAATCATTGGTCGTCAAACATTTTAATTATGTTTTTGGTTTGTAATTGTATTTTTGTGACATACATAACAAACAAAAATACGATTAGGTACAAAACAAAAGGATTTTTATGAATATTGCATTACGTTATGGCCGCAAAGAAGACTTAGATTTTCTTTGCATAGGAATTAATGCAAGAACAGGCGTGCTTTACGTTAGAGAGGAACTCTGTTTTCTACGTAATTACTGAAATGTGGTCATCATCATCAGCCTATATACGTCCCACTGCAGGGCACAGGCCTCCTCGCAGTATGAGAGGGCATGGGCTATAGTTCCCACGCGAGCCCAGTGCGGATTAGGAACTTCACACACAACGTTGAATTACTTCGTCGCTGTGTGTAGGTTTCCTCACGGTGTTTTCCTTCACCGAATAACTCGTGATAAATATCAAATTCGATATCGCACAAATGTGGTGACAATACAATTTAATAAAATGTATGTATAAAACATAATTATCGAATAGTTTTATTTACGTTTCACGTATCAATTAGGTATTATTTATTCCATTCATTTGTACATGATTAAAATAATTGACAACTAACATTCAAACTATTTGGGATCACCCTTTAAGGAGCGTGATGTCAATTTTGTGTCAACGGCATGAAAATTTCGGGTCCTGTTTATAAGATAGTTGCTTGTCTGAACATACCGCAGAAAACTTAGACCACGACGTTTTCATATACTTGTAGATCTGCGTTCAAGTGGTTTTTTACCAATCGGCGCAACAGTTTGACCCTGCGACTTGCGATCATAACTTAACCTATTTCCAAACGTCTAGTGTATTCAAAACGATGATAGATTAACGCGGCTTTGTATGGAAACTGGGACAGCGCCGCCAGCGGAACGTTTGCACAACTGCCGTGGTCGACACGTTACGTTAAATAGCAAACGAAATTGTTATCGAATCCATCATCGTTTTGGATACACTAGACGCTCAGATCCGAAATGGGGCGCTTGGTGAAAATAATTCCTCTGTACAACACTTGTATTTGTATCGTTCTTTATTAGGTACTAGCTTTCCGCCCGCGGCTTCGCCCGCGTGGAACTCGGTTATATTCTTATATTGCGGTATAAACCACAACTATAAGAAAACTTCTCGTTTCAAACGACACACAGCGCCATCGATCTATCATCTTTCGATCGATATCGATCTATCATCGATTGATATCGATCTATCATCGATTGATATCGATCTATCAAGCAAACTATATTTTTGTTTTCCCTTGGGAACATCATTTTTTTCCGGGATAAAAAGTACCCTATTATTTAATCCAGACTTCTATCTTTATCTCTGCAAAATTTCAAAGCAATCGGTTCAGTAGTTACGGCGTGAAAGCGGAACAAACAAACAAACAAACAAACAAACTCACTTTCTGACTTATAATATTAGTAAGGATTTAACACAAAGTTTAAGTAATGAATAATGATGGAAACATTTTGCACAATGCCTTTTACACTATCGACATATTTTTTTTATTTTATTTTATTAAACATTTTTTTCATCTACGGACTCGTGGTCCGTACCTTGATGATTTTAGATTTTATTTTTATTTTAGGTTAAACTGTGCGCTCCGCGTAAAGACACAACAGGTTTTACAACGATATGCTCTTAAAATTAATTACAACATTATAAATGATAGTGTTTATTACAACTAGATAGTTTTTTTTTCGGGGTTGCCTTCTCAGCCTGGGTTGGGGTCATCCATAAAGTACGTCTCACGTAAAGGGGGGAGGGGGGGGGTCGACAAAGTGTGACATGGTGTGACAAGGGGTACTAAGTTTCGTAACATCACATTTCAAAATCTAATATGTCAAGAGGTAGTAATCGCGTAATTTGAAATATATTTACTAGCTTTCCGCCCGCGGCTTCGACCGCGTGGAATTCGGTTATATTGCGGTATAAAGCGAACATTCCCTCGGGAACATAATTTTTTTCCGGGATAAAAAGTACCCTATTATTTAATCCGGACTTCTATCTTTACGTCTGCAAAATTTCAAAGCAATCGGTATTGATTTAATGTTGATTTCATAAAAAGTACTTAATTTAAATGGAAATAAAACTAAATTTGGAACTGCTGTTTTAATTCAATAATTTTTCGATGTGAAATTGCAAAATATGTGACGTCACACTAGGGAGGGGGGGGTCTCAGAAATGTGACCACCTGTGACAAGGACGGGGGGGGGGGCTAAAAAAAATCATGAAATTCGTGTGACGTACTTTATGGATGGCCCCTATGTACAAGGTTGAGGGTGTTGGTGTTGTTTGGGATCGCTACCCCTTTGTATCGTTTAGGCCATAGATTTATGGTTTAAGCGCTAGGGACCTGGTGTGACCTTTGGTTGAGTATATGCCCTCGTAGATGTCACTATCGACATATTACTGCGTGTTGTGTTGTGCTGTATACATATAGTATTTGTTTTTTTGTCGAACGGACATCTGGGCATTCATCGTGTTAATTTTCACACTGACATTACAGGTTACTGTTAGTATTCTCGTATTAGAAAACTTATTTTTTGAAGTCACTGAAGACTTTAAAAGACATGAGTTCGCATATTTCAGATTTTGAAGTTTAGCAACGAATCTTCAAGTTAGTTTTTCATTGATTAATTTTATCTTGATAGCTATTCATTTGGCCTCTGATCTTACTAAAATTTGTCTTTTTTTAATAATTTTAATGTTATCTTTACAACGGTTCATTTGGCCTCTGATCTTGCTAAAATTTGTCTTTTTCTATGCGGCTTTTAAAGATGGTGTAAATAAAAAAGGAAAGGGATAACGGTTTTTAGAATTTACTTGATTGTAAAGCCGTTAATGTTTCATTTGTTACGATTACGATTATCAGCGCTCATCTCTCCTCGGTGACGAATCCAGATGGTGCAAAATCCGTGTTGGTTATTTTGAGATGTTCTTACAAATCCAAATGATGCAAAAGCTCGTGTTGGTTATTTCGAGATGGGTTTAGAAGCAGCCCACCTCTGGTTGGTGCTGGTAATACGGCATGTAGCGTGGCTGTGGCATATTCTCCTGAGAAAAAAAAACAGCCTTAAAAATAAGATAACCTTCCTGTTATGACTACATTACAAAAAAAACGGGTAGTATCAGACCGGAGGGGAGATAGTTTTAGATGGGTTCTCAGCTGTCCGGGAGACCCATACGGGCTGTTGCTACGGGCGCCCGAATAAAAAAACCTGAATCTGGTGGTAGCAGTATACCTAGTCATACAATTTTTATTTAATAAACCACTGTATCCTCATTATTTGTAGTTACCTGGCAGACACATTTTTAGGAATCTTGCCTGTTAAGCTGTCGGACATTGTGTTGATTATGTTATTGTACGAGTAAGCGCTCGTTTGTCACTACCCCGAATGGCGGGCCGATTTTTATCGGGTCTCGTAGCGGCAGAACATTTTATATCAAGCTGTTCATAGACAATAGACACCGATTTTGTGTCGGATCCAACATAAAACGTCGGACGTTTTGTCAGCCCACACGCGGTAAAAATCGTGTCGGCCGCGCTGTTCACATAATTTGGACTTCGGGCCGACCCCGCCCGCGCTGCACCCCCCGAACCTCCAGCGTCGCATTCGCGCATTCACGTTGTCGTGGCTGATAGACTTGTGTGAACAGAGGCACCGACACCCGATTAAAAATCGTCCCGATAGCCGGCCAGTGTGAACAAAGGTGCCGACACCAGTTAAAAATCGTCCCGATATCCGACGTAGTGAGACCGAGCTCTAAGAGCGGGTGTTGTAGCCGCAGTATATTTTATATGGAGCTGTTCACACACGCTCGACAATCGGATCGGACCCGACATAAAATGTCGGGTGTTCAGCGAGCCCGCACGCCGATAAAAAATTGTGCCGGGCGCGCTGTTCACATCAAATCGGATGTCGGGCCGACCCCGCTCACACCTCACCCCCTGTACCTACCGCGCGTCGCGTTCGCGCATTCACATTGTCGTGGCCGGCAGCCGACTGGTGTGAATAGAGGCATCAACACCGATTAAAAATCGGGCCGACAGCCGGCCAGTGTGAACAGAGGCGCCGAGGCCCGATTAAAAATCGTGCCGGCGCCCAAAGTAGTGGGAACGGGCTCTTAATGTTGGGAACATTCACCTCTAGATGTTGAAGATAGACTTCTGCTGGTGGTTCCGGCTCCATGGGCTGACGCGGCGAGTGTCCACCTGAGAATGCAAAATACAGGATATTTTAAACATAAAACTACTGTGAGACTCACTCATAGTGAAATACAGAATATTATGGCGAACAGAAATCTTAAATCTGAGACTCATTTTCTCACAAACATGTATGGAAATGCACGATTTATAGCCGGTTTTTGTGTGTCACAGGTAGATTTGTAAAATATTTACTGTAATCTACCTTGGTAAATCCATAATTATTATAATTCAGACGCGATGAGCAAACGCGTGGACCGAGAAACCTAAATCTTGTGGTAGCAGTATAATCATAATAATGTTTATTTTATGAAACCGATGTCGATACTATAATCCACTTACATTTCAAAGGACTTAAAACAGATTATTCAAAACATATTATACAAATGACAAACATTAGATTGTTTTTAAAAATATGTTTACCTACCAACGCGGCTGAATACAAGTCACGCCTGTGCCAATAAAAAGTAAAGTTACATCGACACGACTCAACCATTAATATGAACTGTCAAACTATTTTAACATCCGATAGAATGTGGGTAGTAAACATAACCTTACCTGTCAAATCTGACAACTGAAGTATATTGCCAGAGTTCACTTGGAATCGTTGGAAATATACGTCATCTAGTAGTTGGGGCTCGATGCACCGACGTGGCTCCATAATGACTTCTACCTGAGATACAAAAAAAAAGGTACATTATTACCAAACAAGGAATGCTTCGCGATGTAGCTGCGTAATAAATCAGTTTTGTAGCGCGGGAAACTTCAATCTACCAATGATAAAAGAGGTTTTTTCGCGCGCTGAATACTTGCGTTGTGGTTGGTTATTGATTGAAGTCTCAGACAGATGACCTTTGACAGATGTCTAGTAGTACTCCAGCGGCAAATGCATCGAGTAGCCGAACTAAAGTGTGTGCATAGCAAGAAAAATTGTGCCCAAAGCGTTTGTAAATAAAGTTAAATATAGATAAATTACTCGTTCGGCTACTCTCGGATATCGTTATGCGCTTCTCAGCGCAAATGGTAACAGCCGATGTGACTTATTTTCTTGGGAATACTGTAACAGTACCAATGCTCGACGCCTCAACGCCCAATAGATGACACCCACCGTTCACCTGTCTTACTATGACATAAGGTTGTAAGTGCCAAGTATTGGGTCAGTGTCGAGCACAGGGACGTTTACCTTATGTAGAACTATCTGTGCCCGCGACTTCGTCCGCGTGGAATAGTTATTTTGGGCATTATCTTTTTTCGCAATGAAACCATTCCCATTTTCACCTTTTGGGTACAGACCCCTAAAATAAACATTTTCCAGAATGTAAAAAGGTGAACAGGATGATTATGGAACGACGTTGCCGTGGAATTCAAAATGGCTGCAGCAACATGACGTCTGTCACTGCCATTTACTTGGACATTAAAATGTATGGAACAGCAACTGGGCGTGCCCTTGTATCGACACGCCCACTCATCGAGCAACAAGTGGCTTGTGGCTGACAAAGATAGGTATCCGCCAAGTAAGACTAAATGTAGGTAAAGAGGTTAAGGTCAACAAAAAATCTTTTAATTTTTTTACTCTGTCACAGAGTAGCCAAAGCATAATAGTATTTTCGTTATTTTTTAGGGCTCCGTACCCAACGCGTAAAACGGGACCCTATTATTGAGACTTCGCTGCCTGTCTGTCCGTCTGTCACCAGCCTGTATCTCACGAACCGTGACATCTAGAGAGCTGTAAATTTTCACAGATGATGTATTTCTGTTGCCGCTATAACAGCAAATACTAAAATCTCCCATAGAAAAACGTGTTTTTTTGCTGTTTTTGGTACGGAACCCTTCGTGCACGAGTCCGACTCGCACTAGGCCGGTTTTTTATTGATTCAAATGTTTTGATATGTTTTGCGGTATCTTTGGAAGTTTGCGTGATAGTTACATCCTACTTAACCTACCTACTAATCCTAACATTTTACTATAGTAGGTAGTACCTAATAGGTACTACTTCCTACTAATCAAAAGTGTCAGTCAAAAAGTATCTCAAAGCAAAGTTGTAGGTCTAAAATTGTCTATAAAACGTATGATTTTTTCTCTAAGACCCACCATTTCTCATATTGCGCTCGTAAGAATCGCTCACTAGCACACTACACAATGTCATGTCTTAAACAGATACATTTTCTGAACTTCTTCTTTTTGCTTTGTATGACGTCCGCTTATAATGATAATGACCTGTTTGGCGATTCCCTTCGATGTCATTATAAACGGATTTCACTGTATTTTCAATTTCATCAATAACCGGCGAAACTTATAACCGAGGGCTAAAAGTTCTGGTTACCCGGTTTTTTGGGTAACCGATTTATTTACCCTATTCACAGCCTCCTCTGGCAGCAGACGAGCTGACATGCAACACGGCCTTGCACTTTTAAATGAGATGTTTTGCCGTGTGGTGTCGGGATAGAATAACACCTCTCCATTTCTTCCGTGGATGTCCTAAGAAGCATAGGGATTTCCCTATGCTAACCTATTTAGGTTTAGGTATGCTTTAGGTGACTGGCTAGCAACTTGTCTTTCTTCTTTGCTAACCTAAAATTATGCTAGAAGTGTCAAAACCATGGTTTTGTTTATGTCACGATTCGTGTGTTCTGCCTACCTCATGTGGGAACACAGGCGTATGTATGTATGTATTTGCTTCAACGCGGACTTGAGGGATATGGTTTAATAACATGTGAAATCTTTTCCAAATGATTTGCAAGCTCCAAATGTGTACAATAAAATTCAGTATTGACAAAAGCGATTTTACGACGGTAGTTATTAATTACCTTTATCAGCAACTTGTCGTTAGTCACACAAAAAACGATTTATAATCCCGAATGCACTTCACTGGCTTGATGCTGCAGTTTCAAACTGCAGTTAATACTGACAAAGTTATCACCGATATCACGACACAGCACCACATAACTCAAACCATGTAGGTAGCAGTCTCTTCTAATTTTATTTTGCCATACCTCTCCGTAAATGAACTACCGACACTCACTCACAATGAAATAAGACTAAGGGTTTCACCAAACCAGTCGACGCCTATTCGGCAAAATGCGGGTAGAGCTTTATGCCAACGCAATAAGGGCGAACAAGACGTCAATCGGCTCGGCTCGTTCGACCGAGAATGGCCGAGCCATTTCACGTCTTGTTCGCCCTTATTGCGTTGACATAAAGCTTTTTCTACCCGCATTTTGCCGAATAGGCTTCGACTGGTTTGGTGAGACCCTAATCCACAGGCGTGCGTTCGTGGCAGCTCTCGCTAGACGACAAGCTGAGCGTCTAGTCTAGTGTGTTCAAATCAATCATGCAGTCGTTAACAAATTCATTTGCGAGTTATCTCGGAATTGTATGGAAACGTGTCGACCGTGGCAGTTGTGTAAACGTTCCGCTGGCGGCGCTGTCTCAGTTTCCATACAATTTTGCGATAGCTCGCAAACGAATTCGTTAACGACAGCATGGTCGATTTGAACGCACTTGACGTACTGATTAGACAGGGGTTGGGAGCTAGGGGTCCCTATCCTGCGTTCCTAAATAGCTCAAAGTCTAATTCATGATAGACAAGAATAGACTTTAACGGCCTAGATTTACTATTCATTAATCATTATCTACTATATAAAAATAAGTCGTGTTTTCCTTCCTGACGAAATACCTCCAGAACGCACGAACCGATTTGGCCAATTCTTTTTTTAAAATGTTCGTTGAAGTTCAGGGAAGGTTTGTTAGATGAGAAATTGTGGAAAAAAATAGTGTAACATACTAAAAAACTAAAAAATCGTTCTCCCATACAAATTTTTCAACTCCAAAAAACAGTAAGCGCCGCAATATTTCATACATCTTACGCGTTTTTATTAAAACCTTCTCTATTTAGCTCAAGAACAACGGAAGCGCTGCTGATTTTCATACGTCTCCCGCTTTTTTGCGAGTAAAATAGGTACTTTATATTATTCAGCACTAATGTCGTTACGGCGAAAGTTACTTACATTTCGATAATAAATTAACCCTTATTCCCTAAGATACGCGGCTGTCAAAATTTATACTGAACTGACAAATTTTGACATTATTTACGGCATATTATCACCAGCCAGCTAGCCACTTGGCCACATAAAACCTATTTGGATGTTTAGATGTTTTGATACATTGTTGGTTTATGAATAACTAGCTGTGCCCGCGACTCCGTCCGCGTGGATGAGTGACTATTCCCATGCTATTCCCCCCCGTTTTTTCCACATTTTCCAATATTTTCTTCGCTCCTATTAGTCGCTGCGTGATGTTATATAGTCTAAAGCCTTCCTCAATAAATGGTCTAACCAACACACAAATAATTTTTCAGTTCGAACCGATAGTTCCTGAGATTAGCGCGTTCAAACAAACAAACAAACAAACAAACTCTTCAGCTTTGATTCGTCAAAGAAGATTAATTGTCTTTTTACTATTTACTAAAACGCCCTCGAATAGCGCGCAAAATTAAAATACACATACATACATATCCTTCGCCTGTATTCCCGAGAGGGGTAGGCAGGGCACATGAATTCAAAAATCCAGTGCCACGTTTAGCGATTTCAGAGCAACCAGATGATCAAACGTGATACTGCAGTGACAGATTGCTAGCCCATCGCCCACAATACACTAACCCTTTCCCAGAGCCGACTCTTACGACACCCACGGGAAGAAAGGGGGAGGTGCTATTCTAACCCGGCACCACACGGGATATAAATTAAAATCCATACTAATATTATAAATGGGAAAGTGTGTTTGTTTACTTTGTTTGTTTATCAGTCTTTCACGGCTAAACGAAGCGACGTAGTGACGTGATTTTTGGGTGGAGATAGTTGAAGGGATGGAGAGTGACATAGGCTACTTTTTGTCTCTTCAAAACTCCCCATTTCACTAAAGTGAGAGGTGGAAGTTTGTGGAGAATACCGCAATTTTATATGTAGAAAGCTATAAATTGGTATATGGGATGAGCTATCTCTTCTGTGCTACCCCGAAATTAACGCGAGCGGAGCCGCGGGCAAAAGCTAGTACAATATAATTATGTTTAATGTATGTTATTATGTTAAGTTAAAAAAATGTCTGTCTTCTGTTTACAGTCTTCGTTCAGTTAGGGTTAACATTTTATGCTTGTTATTTTGCTGGTCCGTTGCTAATTGGGTTGGTCAAGGCATAAATCGAGTCAGTCACCGGTGACCGCGCACCGCCGCATTGATTCGATTACTTTGTGCCGCAGGCTACGCGGTATCCATGAGGATTTAGAGTTCACAGCTGTTCGGGAGACCCGTGCGGGGCTGTTGCTACGGGCGCCCGGAGCGGGAGCATAAATGAGGAACTAGAGCATCGGTTCACAGCGACGCGGATCGTGTCCCGTGCGTAGCAATCCGGGTCGCTGTGAAACGATGCTCTAGTTCCTCATTTGTGCTCCCGCTCCGGGCGCCCGTAGCAACAGCCCGTACGAGTCTCCCGGACGGCTGTGAATCCAGCCATAAATCAATGGGATGGGCAAACTGCCGTAGGTAATAAAATTTTTGACTGTGTCTTAAAAAAACCAAACTTTCACTAATTTTAAAGTTCTCCGCCCACGCACGGGCATCAAGCTTCGTAGCCTATCAGTCATCAACCGATATGACGTCACGATGTCGCTGATGCAAAATTTTGTCTACCCAGAAGGCATTAGACTAGGTCAGGGGTTCCCAATCTTTTTCAGCCCGCGGCGCACCTACAAGTTTAGAATTTTGTCACGGCGCCCTACCCTGTGTATTTGAAAAATATACAATACAAATAGGCTCAGATAATGGTGGTATTTAGGTCGAGAGGAATTAAAATGAAAATCCTTACTAATATTATAAGTCAGAAAGTGAGTTTGTTTATTTGTTTGTTTGTTTGTTTGTTTGTTCCGCTTTCACGCCGTAACTACTGAACCGATTGCTTTGAAAGTTTGCAGACATAAAGATAGAAGTCCGGATTAAATAATAGGGTACTTTTTATCCCGGAAAAAATTGATGTTCCAGAGGGAAAACAAAAATATAGTTTGCTTGATAGATCGATATCAATCGATGATAGATCGATATCGATTCATGAGCGATCGATAGATGATAGATCGGTGGCGCTGTGTGTCGTTTGAAACGAGAAGTTTTCTTATAGTTGTGCTTTATACCGCAATATAACCGAGTTCCACGCGGGCGAAGCCGCGGGCGGAAAGCTAGTAATATATACGTGTAAAAATGAAAATGGTTTCGGATAATGATAAAGAATCGACTCACGGCGGCGCCCCTCAATACTTTTATTACTGACTCCGGTGCACAAGGGCGCTGCGGCGCACAGTTTGGGATCCCCTGGACTAAGTAGAAGGGATTAGCAAAGTTGCCCGGAAATATCAAGCTGTAGGCTTAGCACGACAAGTTCTAGTCGCGTCGCGCGCGGGATAGTCTACCTGTCACTTTCTAACGTCTCTAGTTAGACAGTGACAGGAATAGTCTATCTCGCGCGTATCTCTACTCGCGCCCTGTCGTGCTAAAGGGACTGATAGTCTCGATGACAAGACGAAAGGGAGGGTCGGTAATTAAATAACTACCCTCCAGTCACGTCAAAGCACACAAATTGCACTGCGCCATTGGTGCATATAAAGCTCTCTGCCATAGCAAATCTGATTGCCGTCGAAACGAAACTAAATTTTCCGTACGCAGGAACGCTTTCATCAAAGGATTTCATTTTAAAATGTTTACTTTTAATTAGGAATGTTGTATACAAAGGTTCGGCGAAGAGAATCCGGAACCGACGAGCATGTTTGAGAGATTTGTTAATAAGGACGAAGCGAAAGAAGTAGTTATATTGAAAACGACGGTAGAGTGACATTCTAAAACCAAACTGTTATTCTCGTTTGGTGAAATTGAACCGAATCCAACAAGTGGGACCACATCATGAATAATTTATTATGGTGGCTGTACACACTCGTCGAGACACCCCGAGACAGGCCGAGCGCGGGTGTGTACAGGGCACGCTCGTCTCGTCTCGCTCTCTCGTTCCCATATCGGTCGCTCTCGGCGGCGTGACGAGAGGCTCTCTACGAGTGTGTACAGCCGCCATTACTGAATCAACATGTGTCGTTAGTAGCATACGTGGATACGCAAGTTTTTTTTATTCCGTGTAGATACGCAACCAAACAGTTTCTGTCGTCCAAATGTAGATGGCTCTGAAGCATAATATTCACGGAAACGGCTAAGGACGAAATGGTTCGCTCTTTCGTCACTCCTGTTGTTAGTATCTTCGGACTTAGAGTTATTTGATGCGTTGCATAGATGGCGCTTATGTAAAAAATGATTGGCAACTTTAGGGATTTTCTTTATTTTAGTATGAAATTCATTCTTGTTTTTCATGATAATTTTGGCAAGCAAAATGTCGCAGATTTTTCAAGAAATTAACAACTACCTGAAATAAGGAGCTGAATGGAAGGAAAGGAAGTAGACATGAATTTTCAGACAATGCTTTGGAGTTGCTCAACATCTTTCAGAGATGGCGCTGAAATAAAAAACTTGGGTAATTTTTAAAAATGTATTTTTTTTTTATGAAACTTAGATGAAATGCATTTCTTGTATAGCCTGTCCACGTTTTATGTTAAAGTTTTTAGTTTCTAAACTAAAGACTAAGAGTAGAAACTAAAAACTTTAGCATAAAACGTGGGACCTAAACGCCAAAGTCACAGCCCAATAGGTCCGGCGATGACTGTTTTTGAGAGGATGAACAATTTGACACGATTTCACTTACTTGTATTTCCGGAACCATTACAGCTAGGTACATGCTTGAAATTTCACACAAAAAATACTTGTAATGCATAAGTTTGATAAATAGGTAATCACTTTTTTCACTTATAATCACAGGAGTTCCTTATTTTAGGAATTTAGACAAGGAAAAATTACACATCATTCACATTTTTTCTCAAATTCAAGTAAATGTAGATAAATTTATGATATAATTACCAATTTGCTTCTGAAGCAGCGAAACGTTACACGCGTCACAGCAAATCGAAGGTAGATGGCGCTAATTTTAACTGTTTGGTATTGATCAGAGCAGCCACAGAACAGCGTTCCCCAAACTTTGCGCGACCCACAGGTGGCCAAGCAAATATTAAGTGGGGACTGCCTGTAGAACGACACACCACATGACTGAGCCAATGACCAGTTTACTACCTAAGCCAGATTCTAGAAACTAAATACCGAAATAAATTGGACTATACTTTGGCGGTTTAGTTACTTAACTACCTAAATGTATACGAACTTGATTTGACAGGTTAATGTTTTTTTACAACCGGTTTTTTTATCAGTTTTTTAAAATAGTTTATCAAAGGAATCTTACTTATTATTAATAGATCTGATGGACGTTAGTTTTCAAATTACGATTCATCATCATCATATTCATCATCATTATCAGCCGACAGACGTCCACTGCTGGACATAGGCCTCCCCCAAGCATCTCTAAATTCCGATTGTTTCTGGTATACTTATAGGTACTTAGACACCAACTGAACATTTTTGTTTTTTCTTCCTTTGCTAAACTATTTGAACATGCGATAAAATGTGGGTAGTAAACACAACCTTATTAACTTGTCAAATCTGACAACTGAAGCTTGTTTACATTTAGTTAAGTACCTAAACCGCCAGAGTATCCTTCTAATATTACAAATCCTACTAATAGTATAAATGTGAAAGTTTGTGAGTATGTTTGGATGTTTGTTACTCTTTAACGCAAAAACTACTGGATGGATTTTAATTAAACTTAACAGTAATGTAGTTTATACATCAGAATAACACATAGGCTACAATTTATATATATATTTTTTTTAATTTTCCAAAATATGACGATAAGTGTCGAGAAAGTAGGAAAAAATCTACTATCTGCTGGCTATTCTGGCGGGCGCTTCCTACTAATAATTCCAAAATCTCTTCTCTGTTAGCCCGAATTTAACGCGTGCGAAGCCGCGGGCAAAAGCTAGTGATCAATAAACAAACTTATTGCGCCTAAAATTAACTCACGTATAATATTATTAATATGTTGATATCAAAACTGTGAAGCCGAAACATAGGAAAAAATTTCAATGCTTCCCATCGAAATAGCTTTTTTGAATTTTGATATAGGGCCTTCATTGTAGGCTTCTGATCATTAATTTTAGTTTTAACTAAAACTCAACTAAAACTTCGTTTCTTTGTAAACTTGTATTTAGATGGGAACTAGAACTTTGGGAACCCCTGGCTTAGAGGGCTATTGAAAAAAGCGACCCCTGTCGTAGCATGTTGGAATTTCCAGCTCGCGTACAGCCCACATTTTCAGCCAACAGAGTTTGCTGAAGATTTTCACAGATGGTGCTAAGAGGTAGTAGGTATTCAGGTGAGAAGAAAATACGTAAGTACCTAATAATAATAATAATTTGCGACAAAGAAAAAGGACTTCAAATTAAGTAGAATCTTGAAAGTGCCTATTCTATTTACTGAATGTAAATTCTTGTGACTTTATCAATAAATTACGTAGAATTTTTTTAAGTTATAAGTTGAATGGTATAATAATGACAGGTTGCTGTTGCTAGCCTGTCGCCAAAAATGTATTTACCTGAATCCTTAGTCGCCTCTTACGACATCCATTATACTGGAGCTTATTCTATACAAGCTTATTTATGTAGGGGCTTATTTTATACTGAAGCTTATTTTATAATGGAGCTTATTCTGTAATCGAGCTTATTCTTTACTGGAGCTTATTTTATAGTTGAGTTTATTCTATACTTGAGTTTATTTTGTACTGGAGTTTATTTTATACTAGAACTTATTTTATACTTGAGTTTATTCTATAGGTACTTGAGTTTATTTTGCACTGAAGTTTATTTTATACTGCGAGCTTATTTTATACCAGTTAGCTGAGGTGTATTTTGCCGATGGGGCCGAAAAGTGCTCGAGTGGAGACCACAGACCAGCTAGCGCTGAGTAGGACGTCCACATAAAAGATGAACAGACATACATACATCGTCGTATCCTACGAAAAGGGGCGTAACTACAAAAAGTTGATTTTACAGGAGACGCTTTAAACTGTTTAAAAA
>BHDV01017800.1:18204-42537 GCA_005406045.1 Adoxophyes honmai | reverse complement strand
CCACAATACACTAACCCCTTCCCAGAGTCGACTCTTACGACACCCACGGGAAGAAAGGGGGAGGTGGTATTCTAACCCGGCACCATACGGGTAGAAGATGAACAGAGGGCCTCATAGAGGTCGTTGGAAGAAGCTGGCTGCAGGTCGCTTCCAACAGGTACTTATGGAAGTCCAAAGGGGAGGCCTCTGTTCAGCAGTGGACGTCTTATGGCCGTGATGATGATGCTTTCTTCCGTGGATGTCGTAAAAAGCGACCGAGGTATTCATTAGGCAACAGGCTAGCGATCTGTCACTATTGAACCCTTTTTCATCTGATTTTGACCATAAAATTATGCTAGGGGCGGCTACGAAAGGTGATATAAATTTACGTTCGTCGATAAAGCGTACGAGTACCTCGGGTGAAGCTCGCTCTTGACCGTTTTTTGGGTTCCGTACCCAAAGGGTAAAAACGGGACCCTATTACTGAGACTTCGCTGTCTGTCCGTCTGTCCGTCTGTCACCAGGCTGTATCTCACGAACCGTGACAGCTAGAGAGTTGACATTTTCACAGATGATGTATTTCTGTTGCCGCTATAACGACAACTAAACAGAATAAAACATAAAAATAAGGGGGGGCTTCCATACAAAAAACATGTTTTTTTTTGCTGTTTTTGGTACGGAACTCTTCGTGCGCGAGTCCAGCTCGCTCTTGACCGTTTTTTATATTTACGAGTTGGAGATATTTGATCTTAATAGCTTGAAGCGATTCGGGTAGCCTTACAAAAACAAGACAGTTTTCCTTATTTATATTATTGGTAATAAAATGGTGAATTTAATCTCTTGAAAACATTCCTAATTGACTTATTTTGAGATATACTTTGATATAGGTATGTATTTCATAAGATAAGCCACCATGGAACCATTTCATAGAAAACGTTATAATGACAGCGGAATTGAACAAGGAAAGTCGTAGTGACTTTTTCTTTGAAAATAAATATGTAAGTATATCAAAATGGCGCATGAATTAAAGTCTTTAACTGTATCAATTCTGTAGTTCCTATTCGCAGTATGCCCGTGTGGTCTCGACTTTGTAATGAAATGACACCTCTCCATTTCTGCCGTGGACGTTGAAGGAGGCGGCTTTGGGGACGGGCTAGCAACCTGTCACTATTAGGTTTTTTTCTCCAATTTTAAACCTGAAATTGTAAAAAGTGAACCAGAACGTGAAATAGTTCTTTGAATATGGAACTATGAAAGTTGGAAAAAAATCTATAAATAACTGTTTTTTTACTCCATGAGGCTGTTAGGCTAAATTTTCCTAGACATTCATGACTCATCGCAACAAATTAAAAAAGCACTTCTCTAACACAAACATTTGAACAATCGACCACTTTACCGGCACCCCCGTGCAGTAACCTCGCTTCCCAGTTAGGGTCCAACGAGTTCTGGCCGATTTAACGGCAACCAGTGAAGCTCGGCCCCCGTTTCATTGCATCTGTTGGTAATTAGAGCTCAAGCTATATTGTCCACTAGCGTTCGGAAACTGTCCAGCCGAAATGCAACCACGCATGCCCCAGCCAGTGGTTAGATACGCCTCTGGTTCCGCGCTCGTGTGTGAAAGGACTTCAGTTTTCGAACGTGATCATTTTGTTTTTCTTTTGCGCGCGAATGCAACGGTTTGGGGTGAGTGTTCTGTTTTCAAAATTTGTAGCAGCTAAAGCGAGATTCATATTTTTGGAATTCGATGCAACTGAAAAAGGAAATTGTTTTTATTTTTGTTGATTGCCAGTGTCTAATGCGAGTGCCAGTACGTAAATGTTATTAGTGCATTTTACTGTAGGTACTGATACCTATGTAACTATGATAAATTATATTTATTTTTTAATCATACTATTGTGTCGAAAAGTTTTATTAAATTCTTTGTATTTTGCACTGAATTTATAATACCAGAGGTTACAATGAAATAAATTATTATATTGAAGATTTTTGTAAAATATTATCAAATCTGAAATTTTATCGGCATAATTTTTAGTTTAAGATATGCTTCAGGCGACAGGCTATATTTCATCGTAAAATTATGCTTAAGTCATGGTTTTAACAATGTATCGTTTTGTGTGCTCTGCCTACCCTTCTTGGGAATACAGGCATTATGCACCTACCTACCTTTAGGTATAAAACCCATCGTCACACACCTTAATCTTTCCTTAGTCGTTTACAATATCTCTACAAAAGGAAAGATCTCTCAGGGCAGACGACAGACTTTTTGTGCGATGTCTGCGGCGCACAAAAAGTCTGCATCGATTTTAAGCATTGTGCGCCGGAGTTTTTGCGCGTCGTGCGTTACTCCAATAATTCCGTAGGTTCTATCTTCACAGACTAAAAAGTCCGTCGCGGATAGTCTGTAGTCTGCGCAGGGCCGTAATGTTAAGCGTACGTAGTATAAATATGTTTTGATTCCTTTAAACCAAACAAATGTCTATGCAAACTAGCTTACAGATTTATAATTATGAATACGGATAGGCGACACCCATTTTGTTTGCTCTTACATGCTATTATTAGTCTTTCCGATAAGATTAGTTTACATTATGGCTTTTACGGGGCTTAGGCTGGTTTCACAGCTGTCCGGGAGACCCGTACGGGCTGTTGCTACGGGCACCCGGGAGCACAATTGAGGAACTAGAGCATCGTTTCACAGTGACGCGGAGCGGGTCCCTTGCGCACCAATCCGGGTCGCTGTGAAACGGTGCTCTAGTTCCTGTTTTGTGCTCCCGCACTGGGCGCCCGTAGCAACAGCCCGTACGGGTCTCCTGGACAGCTGGGAACCCAGCCTAAAACTATCAAGCTCGAGATGACTCATCATCATCATCAGCCTATATACGTCACACTGCAGGGCACAGGCCTGCTCTCAGTAAGAGAGGGCTTGGGCTATAGTTCCCACGCGGGCCCAGTGCGGATTGGGAACTTCACACACAACGTTGAATTACTTCGTCGCTATGTGTAGGTTTCCTCACGATGTTTTCCTTCACCGAATAGCTCGTGATAAATATCAAATTCGATATTGCACATAAATTCCGAAAAATTCAGAGGTGCGGGCCCGGGGTTTGAACCCACGACCCTCTGCTTGAGAGGCCACAGGTCGAACCGCTGTGCTACCACGGCGAGACGACTCGCGGGCGACATAAAAAACCTCTCAGTTTTGCCTCTAGTTAGAAAGTCTCATGAGTTGTCTCCATTTATAAGCAAAACTCAGTTAGAAGAATACTATTAAGACATAAGCTTGCCAACAAAAATTTCATTTTCGATACAAGCTCTTTTTGCCGACTGTACTTTTTGCCTACTGTACTTCATTGCCATACACCCTAGACTATGTGCATCAGATTTCAAGTCAAAGAGCCCCTCCATCGGAGACAGTCCCGGCTGGGCCACCAGAAGTCCACTACCGGAATATTGTATTGTCATCGATCTGTGATTTTCGTATTTTTTATTTTATTTATAACTCTTATACAAATATTGACGGCCAATATCTAAATATTTCTTATACAAATATTGACGGGCGATATTATAATTATTTGACGGCCGGATAGCCCAGCGGTTAGAGAACCTGACTGTGACGCTTAAGGTCCCGGGTTCGATCCCCGGTCAGGGCAGATGTTTGTATGATGAATACGAATGTTTGCTTTCGAGTCTTGGATGTTTATCTATATATAAGTATGTTTATCCGTTGTCTAGTACCCATAACACAGGCATTAAATTGCCTACTTTGGGACTAGATGATTGGTGTAAAAATTGTCCAGAGATATTTATATTTATTTATTTATTTATTTATTTATTAAAACCCTTCCTAAGCTGTCGTGAATACTTAATTATTATAGTATAGCTTTAGTTCGCAAAACTCTCCCACGCTAATGTGTTCGCAAGCGTCTAATGTATCAGTCTAATCTTGCACCATAAAATAGCCAGTTGTGAAATACCTACGCCTTCTCATCGAGTGGTTAGTGAAATCATCATGAAGATATCGCGAAATATTTAACATGACATTTAATCGCAATAGGTTAGGTACATACATACATAACGTCACGCTTCTTTCCCACAGGAGTGGGCAGGGACTTTGTTCCACTCGCTACGATCCTAACATACCTCTTTTGCTTCATTCACATTCATTTATCTCCTCGCTTCGTAGGTTCATGCTCGTCGGTTTCGGGTACTTTTGACCTGACCTGTTTCTAAAACGTCCGCGATTTGGTCAAGGAACGTCCGTCGAGGTCTTCCCCTCCCAATGCACATTCACGTTCCCCGTAGAAGTTTGTTTAGTAAAGCCAAGGCTACACCAGGGGACAAATGTGCCGCAACACGTGTCCTCAGCAACGTCGGGCGAAGCAGCGCGACGTTGTCGGACTTCGCTCGACATGTCGCGCGACACGTGTATATACGCGGATATAAGTCGCGCGATATGTCGAGCGAAGTCCGGCAACGCAACGTCGCGTTACTTCGCCCTACGTTTCTGGGGACACGTGTCGCGGCACATTTGTCCCCCTAGTGTATCCTTGGCTTAAATCTTCTTTCATCCATCCTCTCTACATATATGACTAAACCAACTAAGCAAACTTTTTTCTATTCTACTTAGTCACTATAATCTACTTTCACCCCAGCTCTTTCCCCACACTATTCCTTATTCTGTCTTTCAGTGATCTTTAGGTGACTGAAAAAAAGTGTTAAGTCGGCCAGCTGGGTCAAAAAACTTGTTTCGTGTGCTCTACCTACCCCATTTGGGAATACAGGCGGATGTATATAAGTATGTGAGTATTATTAGTTTCTCATGATCTTGGCGAATAAATGTGGCTCTGGTTTGTAATTTTATTTAGAACAGCGTCATTGTTACGCGCGATTAAATAATGATAATAATCACTTGATTATCATTATTTAATCGCGCGTAACAATGACGCAAGAAGTCTTTATAGAAACAAGCGTCTTTCATGGTACTGCGGGAGTTTTCTTTCGATTTACAATACAAGCAGTTTACACATTAACATTAATTAATTCATTATGTATTATATTATAATGGTAAAAAAATATATACATATACAAAATACAAAGAACTGGTAAAATGGCGGCAAACTCGACTTCAACAAACAATTGCGCATGCAATAATTTTAGATTTCTTCTTCCGATCATCACTTGTTTTATATAAGTTTACCAACAAAATTCATGTTTGATACAAGCTTTTTTTGCCGACTGTATTGTTTGCCAATTGTACTTCATAGTCATCCACCCTCGATTATGTGCACCAGATTTCACGCCAATCAGACCAACCGTTGAAGAGTTCCCTCCATCGGAGACAGTCCCGGCTGAGCCACCAGAAGTCCACTACCGGAATATTGTATTGTCATCGAAGTTACGTTACGTAGGTATACGAAGTTTCAGCTCAATCAGTTTATTGAAAGATTTGTAAACATACAAACATACATACAAAAGTGAAGTTAATTCAAAGCAAATAAATAGATCAATTTTATATGTATAGCATTGTAATGTACTATTGGAGACAGTTTTCCTAATGCGTCTGAACGTAGGAGCATTATGATTATGGATGTAGATAACATCCTTTATCTAATTATGGCAAAAACTTCCCGTGACAAAACCTACTGTAATAAATCTGAAGTAGTGTAACTGTTTGAGCCCCGCAAACAACGTAGCGACACATTTACTACTCTAATTAATGTTACAACATAGTGTAACAAGGCTTGGCACTTTTGGATGATCCACGTCTAGAATGTAGAAGTCATCGTCAACGCAGCTATCAGCTATAGGTACATCTTATCTTACTAATACAGTAGAACCCGCTTAAGACGATCACGTTTAATACGATTTGTCGCATAATACGCCACTTTACGCCAGTCTCTGCAACTAAAGACATATTTTCATACGTTTCTTAACGCTTAATACGATCGTCATCCCGTTTAATACGCCGGAGCCCGAGCCAAGATGCTCGTATTGTCAGCCTCGAGGGGTGCTGTTCGAGGCATTTGCCCCCTTCAGCGAGGTCTTCCACTGGCCACTATCATGGCTAGGTTGCTGGGGTGAACCCTCAGGCTTTGACGGTCGTCTTCTGTGCTACGTTAGACTTCGGTCCACCAGTTAGTGATGTAGCAATCCAGTTTTAAAAGGCGTAAGACCGGCGATGTTCCAGTGGGCCGTCCTAACCCGGCTAGCTACTCTGGCCGTGCAGAGTGGGCTAGCACTTCCAAAAGAAATGCCAATGGGTTCTGGCTGGCTTGGATCTCCTTTAGGAGCTCCTGAATTAAGAAGATCAGCTCCTGTGTCGGCGCTTTCCCGCTTTCGGAAATGTACGAGCTTCGCTTCGTCTTCTTCCCCTTTCTGGGGGGCGGTGACCACATTGCTCGGACCGGCTGTGGATGCGGCTGGTCTTATGCGAAGGCTGCCATCTTGGCTTTATTTTCTCCACGCTCACGCCTTCTCTTTTGAGAGAAACAGCTCCCATCGTTGGCTTCTGCCATGCAAAATTAGAATAAGCAGTACGTTTTATTTATCCCTATCCCGCATAATACGCTTTCTCGCTTAAGACGCGTTTTTGGTAGGGTCCCTGAAAAATCGTCTAAAGCGGGTTCTACTGTATTATAAATGTGAAAGTTTTAGTATGGTTTGGATGTTTGTTACTCTTTCGAGCAAAAACCACTAAATGTATTTTAAAACCACTGTACAGTAATGCAGCTTATACATCAGAATAAGACAGGCTATAGTTTATAAAGATATTGTGTGAATTGTTCAAAATGTGACAGTAAGTGTCAAGTAAGTGACCAAAATCTACGCGGACGAAGTTGCGGACAGGCGCTAGTTTAATTATACATTAACTTGTTTCAATGAATGTCACAGGGAAATGATCAAAACAGAGATTTGATCAAATCTCTGAGGGATTTGATCAAATCACGCAGGATGACGAAATATCGAATCCATTTCATCATTTCTCTGGAAAATTTCAGTCATAATGATCAAATCCCTGACTCTGTTTAGTGAAGTCACAAAATCACAAACAAACACCAGGCTCTGCCATTTCACTAGATTTGTTTAGTAATTAGATAAGACTAGTTGTCTAGGTAACTAGTTTTTAAAACGTCGCTAAACAAGTTTAAGGTCTCTACACTCTCTACTGCGTCTACCTAATACGGTGTGATTTGGTCCTTGACTAGATTTGAGGGAAACATACATACATACATACATAAAATCACGCCTGTGTTCCCAAATGGGGTAAGCAGAGCACACGAAACGTGACATAGATGGGACTATCTGGGGGCACGGCCGTGCCCCCACCAAGTCGAGCAAAAAAGCGTCACGGCCGTACCATCCTTTTCTCGAAGCAATTCAAACCATTTTCGACCCCCTGTAACTTTGTTGTGGATAAAACTAGAAGACTGAAATTTTCAGTAATTATGCAGGCAATGTAAAAACACGTACATTTCAAATTTCATTCAATTTGAACTAGTATTTTAAGAATTATAACGGGTCAAATTTCTTAATTTTGTCACTCACTGACTCAACGATCATCAAAAGTCTAAGGCACTTCTAGGAGACCTAGAAGCTTCAAATTTGGAATATAAGTAGTGTTTGGTGTATGAATCAAGGAAAAACTAAAAAAACTGGCCAAGTGCGAGCCGGACTCGCGGACAAAGGGTTCTGTACCAAAAACTGTAAAAAATCAGAATTTTTGTATGGGAAAAAAGTAGAAATATCTGCAAAAACGCCTGAAAACACATGTAAATTCAATTATTTAGTGCGATGGCCAAGTCTCGATATATTTATTTATACCATGTTATACCGACTTGGTATTACATGGATCTCACAACTTTTTACCGCAGAACAACTGAGTTGCGAGACTTGGTTTTTTTTGACAAGTATTGTTTTTGATGGGATAATTATTACCGTATCATACTTCGCAGCCACTTCTAGCATAGTTTTAGGTTTGCAAAGATGGAAGAGGTAGAATAGTGACAGGTTGCTAGCCTGTCGCCTAAAGTATACCTAAACCTATTTCCTTAGTCGCCTCTTATGACATCCATGGAAGAAATGTAGAAGTGTTATTCTATCCCGACACCACACGGCAAATTTGAGGGAAATTGTAAAGTAAAATGATAGAAGTAGGTAGTATTGAAATATTTTATGAAAGCAGCTGTTTTCAAACACAAGATTTTTTATAAGCTAATAAGTATCATGTTAATATTGTAGAATACAGGGTTACTGGTAACTCGACGTATTCTTGGTAGGATTTGATAGAGGAGTTAAAATGCGATATTTTTAAGCCCTCATATGTATGGCCGAAAATTAACGGTTCTTGAGTTATTGGTTTTTTAAGATTTTTTTTGAATTTCCAAAAATTTTACATTTTTTTTTTTAAATTTATGCGTCTGTTGTGGTATTTTTTTTTATTTCTGAATTATTAAACTATTGTCTAATTAAAACAAGTACAAAAACCCTAAGAAAACAAATAAAGTCTTCGAAATCAGCGAAAACATTTTTTATGTTTTATTAAATCTGTGGTTGTTGTTACTAAACTATTTTCTCTAGTCGAAAAAAATAATATAACATCTAGTGTACAAATTATTAGAAAAACATCTACGTTTCATCAGCTTTCTGAAAAGGTATCATAATCCATAATAATCTTTAAGAATTTTTCACAAAACTGCCTTAAATGAACGATTTCGTTTGCGAGTCATCGCGGAATTGTATGGAGATGTGTTGACCGCGGCAGTTCTGTAGTGCAAACGTTCCGCTGGCTGCGCTGTCTCAGTCTCCATACTATTTTGTGATGACTCGCAAACGAAATCGAATTTTAAATTTAAAAAAATAATAAAAAAAAATGTAAAATTTTGGGAAATTCAAATAAAATCTTAAAAAAACAATAACTCAAGAACCGTTAATTTTCGGCCATACTTAAGAGGGCTTAAAAATATTGTATTTTAGCTCCTCTATCAAGTCCTACCAAGAATACGTCGAGTTACCAGTAACCCTGTAAATTTACTTGGTGAAATAATTCCGAATACAAAATTATCACGGTATAAATATTTTTGAAGAGTCAACTAAAGTTTCAACATCCCTGGTCTAGTGTAAAGATGTTCGTTGACCGACGTAGTTGAGAACGTGCGGCGACCGCGATAGGCGTACGACTTATTATAATTGCCTATGTGTTTTTCGTCATGCGTATAACGTACAATGATAAATTACCTAAACGATGTCCAACCTTCTGAACAACATTTTGTACTAACAAATTAACGGAATCAAACAATACACAGGAGAATATCCGTTATGACCGTGTCACGCTAATGTTATAGTGTAATTTGACAGCCCCCGTGTGCCGGGTTAGAATAGCACCTCCCCCTTTCTTCCCGTGGGTGTCGTTAGAGGCGACTCTGGGAAAGGGTTAGTGTATTGTGGGCGATGGGCTAGCAACCTGTCACTGCAATCACGTTTAGCCATCTGGTTACCTACCCTGAAACTGCTAGACGTGGCACTGGGTTTTTGAATTTTCGTGCTCTGCCTACCCCTCTTGGGAATACAGGCGTGAGAATATGTATGTATGTGATTTTGACAGCAGACAACATGTCGGGACATGTCGTAGCTGCGTGATTTTTGACAGTTTCATTATCTAGGCCGAACCAATAACTGTCAAAGTGGTGTTGGGCTTAGAATATCTCTCCGTTTCTTCCATGGACGTCGCAGGAGACGACTCGGTGCTTCATAAATAATCGTGGCGATATCGCAGCTTGCTCGCTGCGTGTTCGCGGCGATCACATTGCGAAAAAATGATGCACATCGCGATCTCGCATCGCCAAAATCACTGGGTGCGAACCACAGACTTATATTTAACTAGATACCGCGAGTACCTGCATTTGTATGAAAACTAAGCGTGTCACTTTTTCTGAATGGTAGGTATCGTCACATGAGCGCTTTAGCGATGGGAATTGACAGTCTGAGTGAAATCAATTCAAAGATGATGCGCCTTATTCAAACTATCCTGTCTCTAGGCAGTTAAACCTTATCTTAGTGTTATAAAACTAAATTAAATCGTGTTAAAAGAGGAGCATTGCTCCTCCTTTTGGCTCCATTTTGGCACGCAAAGTACATACACTTGAGTCATCTAGCTCGATATAAATCTGTGGTGCGAACTGGCCCTGAGGAACGATTTCCTTACCCGAAGTTAAGGTACGCTTTAAAGTGAGGGTAAGCAACCTGTCACTATTATACCTCTCCCATCTGTTTGCAAACTTAAAACTATGCTAGAAGTGGCTGCGTAGCGTGAAAAAGTCGTAATCATCACGTCTATGTCGTATGGTGTGCTCTGCCTACCCCATTTGAAAAAGGGATAGGGATACAAACATCAGTTAATGGCGGCAAGCTCTCGGTCTATCTGTCATACATCAGCAAACAGAGTTGAAAGATCGATCCTCAATCCGTTTTGGCAGCCCATCAAGGGAATTATTCGTCACCGAAATGTTATCTTTGGCTGGGCCCCTCGAAATATTTGTAACCGACTGAACCTATAAAGTCTAACTACATAATTGGGAATTTGGGATGAAATTGTAAATTCACGTTTTTTTGTATTTAAAGATAACGCTTAGGCAACTTATAAAAAGTCAATACGATACGGTACACGAAGACTGGATTCGACATTATTATGATAACCTATCACTGTCATAATCATAACAATACATACTTACATACATACCGTCACGCCTCTTTCCCACAAAGGTAGCCAGAGACCACTTTGTGCCACTTGCTACAATCCTGACATAATGTACCATCGAACCAATCGATTCCAGACCCTATTCACAGTAAACGTCATAGTGACTTTGCACAAAGGAAATCTTCATTACATTTATTGTGACAACGTTCTGCGGTGGGTCAGGAATCAGTTGTACCTTTGATATTTTTGAGCAAATCTTCACCCCTATTGCATCATGTTCTATTTGCCACCCATTTTCCTCTTCGTATCCGGAAAACCTAAATGGGGAAATTACTTAAACACACTTAAAATAAAGATTATTTTTTATTGCACGCACAACTGAGTTACATTATGTTTGTCTTTAATTACTCGGATTATGTTTGTTTATATTTTATCTATATTAAACACGGGGTTTTAGAACTCCAGCGAACTAAGTAGTTTCTTTAGTTAAAACTCTGTCGATTTATATGCGAAAGGTTTATTTTTTCTTAAGTGGATGTCGTAAGAGGCAACTAAGGAAATAATTTTACACAAAAAAAAAACCGATTTGGGCTATACTGAAAGCATTTGTCTAATGAGGGTGACCTTCCATCACCAGCAGGCCTGATTAATTACTGAAATTATAATTTCCAGGCTGAAGGTGCATTCAGTATTGAAAGAATTATCTTTTAACTCCTAAGCATTAAGGAGTTGACCTTCCATCATCAGCTCAGTCATTTTTTTTTACTGCCTAACGTAAATACTGGTGTAGCTTTGAAAAATGTACTAAAAACATTACCTGTGCCTATAAAATTTGAGGGTTGCCCTCGATTTCCCTCATATTCCATCATCTGGTCAAGATATGCTGACAATGGGACTACCTGGAAACTATATCCTTTCAAACAAAAAAAGAATTTTCCAAATCGGTCCAGGCGTCTTCGAGAAATCAGCGAACACACATAAAAAAAAAAGATCCCGACGAATTGAGAACCTCCTCTTTTTTTTGAAGTCGGTTAATAAGTTAAGACGATAAGCTGGTAAACTGTACTTATTTTTAACCGACTTCAAAAAAGGAGGTATTCAATTCGGCTGTATTTTTTAACCGACTTCAAAAAAGGAGGTATTCAATTCGGCTGTATTTTTTTTTATTTTTTATTTTATTTTTTATGTATGTTACCTCAGAACTTCTAAACGGGTGGACCGATTTCGATGGTTCTTTTTGTGTTCGACAGCAAATGGCTTCCCATTGGTCCCATTTTAATTTCATCAAAATCTAACTAGTAGTTTTTGAATTATCCTTAAAATAAAAAAAAATGTATGGGCATTCGGGAATTTTAGTCCGAACTTACATTTGTACATACTTACATACCTACATACAGTCACGCCTGTATTCTTAAATGGGGTAGGCAGAGCACACAAAACGCTACATAGACAAAACTATGTCTATGTCACGCTTCGTGGCCACTTCTAGCACATTTTTTGTAGGTTTTGAGTTAGCAGGTATGATAGTGACAGGTTGCTAGCCTCATAGCCTGTCGCCTAAAATTTACTTTAACCTAGGTCCTTAGTCGCCTCTTGCGATATCCACGGAAGAAATGGAGAGTATTTTTATGTGTATTCGCTGATTACTCGAAGACGCTTGGACCGATTTGGAAAATTCTTTTTTTGTCTGAAAGGGTATAGTTTCCAGGTAGTCCGATTGTCAGCATATTTTGACCTGTTGATGGAATATGAGGGAAATCGAGGGCAACCCTCAAATTTTATAGGCACAGGTAATGTTTTTAGTACATTTTTCAAAGCTACACCAGTATTTACGCTAGGCAATAAAAAAAAATTGAGCTGATGATGATATAAAGTCAACTCCTTAATGTTTAGGAGTTAAAGGATAATTCTTTCAATACTGAATGCACCTGCAGACTGGAAATTATAATTTCAGTAATTTCAGGCCTGCTGCTTCTCAAGCGTTGCATTTCTGCTAATGCTCGTTCATCGTGGGGTTTACTTAACAGTTTAGAGGGTTCTAAATCAGATAGAGCTATTCCTTCTAAAGCCTTGAATCTGCTGAGAGCTAGGTATACCAACTTGACCTTTAGCAAATATCTACATAAACAGAAGTTTCCTTTCGGGATATAGCTAATTTGAAGTCGGTTTTTTTTTGTTTAAAATTATTTATTATGCACCTCTTCCATCTGTTTTTAATTTTAAAATTATGCTGGAAATGGCTGCAATGCGTGAAATAGTCATGGTTTTGTCTGTGTCACGCATCGTGTGCTCTGCCTACCCCATTTGGGAACACAGGCGTGATTGTATTGTCATAATAATATATATTTTATCTTATATCTTCTACTATATAAAAATAAGTCGTGTTTTCCTCCCTGACGCTATAATCCCAGAACGCACGAACCGATTTGGCCAATTCTTTTTTTTAAATGTTCGTTGAAGTTCAGGGAAGGTTTATACGTTAAGAAAGTACGGAAAATTTTATTTAACATATTAAAAATTGAAAATCTCGTTCTCCCATACAAATTTTATCAACTCGAAAAAACAGTAAGCGCCGCAATATTTCATACATCTTACGCGTTTTTGTGAAAATGGTCTCTGCTTTAGCTCAAGAAAGGCGGAAGCGCCGCTGATTTTCATACATTTCACGCTTTTTTGCGAGCAAATAGGTACTTTATATTATTCCAGCTCTAAAGTCGTTAAGGTGATAATGTCTTACATTTCGTTAGCAAATTAGTCCTTATTCCCTAAGATACGGCTGTCAAAATCTCTACTGAATGACAAAAGACATTGTTCTGAGTTTTCCGTTTAACGTATAATTCCACGTTCATTTTTAATTTTTAGTCGTAAATAAGAATTGAAATTAAAAAGAAATAACTTAGGCAGTTCCGTTTTACGCCTTCTTTGATCATGGTTTAAAGTTTATTAAAACAAATCTTAAATATCTTGATTTATAAATAGCGCATCCCGCAACTTAGGCTAAATTAATATCTATACTAATATTATAAATGTGAAAGTTGTCTAGGTAGGTATCCCATTTGGGAACACAGGGATATTTTTTGTATGTATGTTATTCTATATACCCGAGCCATAGACATGCTCCCTCTAACATTTCGTAAAATGGCGTCCCCAGTCAACTCCGCACCAAAGTGTGCAGAGAACGAATTAAAAAAAACTACAACTTGAGAAATAATGTAAATTTTACTCCCCTCGCAGCATTAGGTGATGGAGTCATTGCAAGACATGTTTACATTTGTTAAACTCTATCGCTAATCATTGGTTACGCTCTTATGCCGTGATCACACGTACCGAGTAGAGTGGCGAGAGAGTGTTCTCGGCCGAGTACTCGGTTCGTGTGTAATCTATAGTACACACGAACCGAGTAGGTACTCGGCCGAGTACTCGGTTCGTGTGTAATCTATAGTACACACGAACCGAGTAGGTACTCGGCCGAGAACACTCTCTCGCCACTCTACTCGGTACGTGTGATCAAGGGATTACGGAAGTGAAGGAGCTACCTAGTAAAGAGGTACTTAGTGGGTTGTTTCTGTATAAGGCTGAGTTCTCAGCTGTCCGGGAGACCCGTACGGGCTGCTGCTACGGGCGCCCGGAGCGGGAGCACAAATGAGGAACTAGAGCATCGTATCACAGCGACCCGGATTGGTACGCACGGAACCCGCTCCGGCTCGCCGTGAAGCGATGCTCTAGCTCCTACAAAAACTCGAAAAAAAAATCTCGAGATCAAGATGACGATGTCGCAAGTTTTCATTTCCATGATCAAGTTCAGTATTTTATAAAGCTGACACTTTTTCATTATGTATAAAAATCGCAATTTGCAACAGCATTGGGAAAATAAAACCAATTCAGATTCGCAATTTAGCATTTATTTCACAATTTCACTTCATAGGGCCTTCAGCTTTAGCCTATATAACTAGGTAACTATTGTTAAAATAAAGCGTGATACATTTCCGTAAGGTTAAGAGTTTTGGCGAGAAACAGGACCTTGAAATTCGATTGCAAGCGATACATTTATCTAAACAATAGCCAAGACAATAGATTCATAGACACATCACGCGTTTATTCTTAGAACCGAAATATTTACTTAATGCATACCAGCATACCTACATGAGAGTATCATATGCCTAATTTTAGCCTACTCTCGTAACAAAGGTTCCTGACGGTTTCAATTAGTGATAGATGGTATTTCTAAAATAAAATCGTAATTAAATTAATTATGATAGGAACATGCTAAATTTTAGATGTAAAGAATCGTGATCGTTTATTTACACAAATAACAGACTAAAAGGTAAAAACACGTTTCACATAGATTTTTAAAACACAACCTTTCTGAAACACATCAATTTAATAAATATTAAATTAACAGCATGGTTAAAACCAACCAATACACTTCAATACTACAGCTACGAATGTGCATATCAATTACATCTCAAAAGAATTATTCTGTTGACCTTCCAGGTTATTTCTCTTCTTCATCAAGCAAGGTACTTCAAAGAACTTCGAATTCTTTATAAGATTTTCAGCGTCGTCGAAGGTTTGTGGCATCTCCTTGCCCGCTGTTTCCGGGAGGCTTAAGACAATCAGGGCTCCGAAAGCAGCCACGCAACTCACAATCACGAGAGGCAACCAAGAGTAGTAGATCTCAAGGTAAACAATCATGGGGGATATGACAGTGGCGACGTAGCCGCAAATGTGGATTATAGACATCCCGGTAGCTCTCACGCCCGTGGGAAGCATCTCCGCGCCCCATTGCCAAGAGGCGTTACACGTCATATTTATTGCGAATCTAGCTATCACAGCACAAAGCACTGAAGGCAACCCACCCCCTAAGAAAGCCGTCAATACACTAAACACGCAAGAAACACAGAAAGTTAACACAGACAACCATTTACGCCCAGTCAAATCCAACACGAATGAAATCAAGCAAAGCGACGGGAATTCCGTGAAAGATACTATTGAGAATGAGACGAAGAAGTCGAAATTTAATTGCCCTAGACTTCTTATGAGGGCATCGAACACGATAGTGCAAGACATGTAACCTAAACAAACGCAAACGAACATTTTCCTGATTGCTGGTTTCCTCAAGAGATCAAGACCAGTTGCCTTTGTTTCTTCTTTTTGTTTTGAAAGGCTTGCTCTAAATTGCTCGATCAGTTTCGGTGGCACCTCTTTTTTGTTTACCTGACCTATCCTTTGGACTTTTTTGATCGCTTCTTCAACTCGTCCAACGGTCATCAGCCACATGGAGCTCTCGGGCATCACAAAAGGCGCGAATATAGCCAACGCCATTGGTATACACGTCACTAGAGAAAACAACTTCCAATCGTTGCACGCAAGCGCAATCCATGGCAACGAGCACACGCCGATTGTGTAAAAGATGGCAAAAGGCATATTTGCCACAATAGTTCTGTACTTGGGCGCAACGTACTCCAAGATGAGTATGTATGTCATCATCATACTGTTGTCCCAAGACATTCCCATGATGAATCTGCAAATAGCGAATTGGGTGAAGTCCTTCGCGAAAATGCTGGCTATGCCGCCGATGGCTCCGATGACGTTGGCTGCAGCAGCGCCTGGGAGCCTGCCGAATCGGTCGGCAATCCACCCGATGATGAAGCCGCCGAAGACCGAGCCAACGAAGAAGATTGACTGAGCGGTGGCTTGGTAGCTTTTCTTGTCACAAACCCATCCCATTTCACTAGCTATTGTAGCGTAAGGTATTTCCGTTTTGTTGAACTCCCACCCAAATCTGCAGGGTTCTGTCACCCAGGACGGGTCTGGTGTTGATCGTCCTGACGCAAGCACCTCAGTCCAATTCGCGACGTAGGCGCTGCATTGTGAGTATCCAAACCTGGAGTCTGTATCTAGTGGTACAGCCAGCGCCCTCCTGTGCATTTCAGTTAGGTTTTGCAACTCAGGGACATTGCACCAATGATTCGGCGACACTTCGGTGATGAACAACTGATCGAAATATGAGAACACTCCGAATAAGTAGAACGGGAACGTCGATACAAATAGAATCATCTGGTACAGGCCGAATTCACCAGCTGACGCGATGAGGTCATCGAAAGATACATCTTTGTTGCCTGCATCGTTGCTCTTTTCTTCGACATTGTAGACGCCATTTCGTCTGGTCCTCTCGTTGTTGCTTTCGATTTCTTGCATCTTGTTTTATTCCTTATCTTCTCTCGCTTACATACCTTCCCGTGTGGTGAGATTTACTGCGAGATAGTTATCAGCATATGCTTTTATATTAACTATTCCAAATGCCCGGAGATAACGCTGTTTGAGCAGTCTATTTGTTACTTAATAAACAAGATCCTGACGTTTGTTGTTATACAAGCCAGATTTTTTAATTGCCGGCTTAAGGCGTTAGATGCTGTGGCGAAATTACACCACCGCGTAAATTTCGGGCTATAAAACTGGGAGTTTGATGTGACGTATTATATTGAGTTAAGCCATTTTAAATTGCATCACCGTAAGCGGCTAAACTTGGGTAGAACCCTAGATGACGTAGGTTCTTGCCATCGCCAACTATTTTAATTTTCACTAGTTGCTATTTAACTTCGCACTGATAGGTATGATAGTAAATGGTAGTATATTTATTTGTTTGTCCGAATTAAATGAAACAACACAGTATAGAAGCAGATTATTCAATTGACTGAGCGGAGTTATGCCACACACGAGCCCAATTTGGTGACAGTGAAATGTATTTAACATGGAAAAGGCAGTTTTACGCAAAGACTTGTGGAAACAGCTGTTTTCTAAATTTAAATTTCACGCAGCAACGTAAATCGCGCATCATCGGCGACCACGCTCAATCATTACGTTTCCTACATTTAGTAATCGATTTGTATGAGGAATTTTACTTCCACAAGTTACCGCTTGAGGCACTGGAAAATGTTCCATACAAATTGTTTATATTGGTAAATAAAAAACGTTTTTATTATACGAAAAGAACAATCCGTTACCCGTGTGGTGTCGGGTTTTGAAAACACCTCTCCATTTCTTCCATGGATATCGTAAGAAGCGACTAAGGACATAGGTTAAGGTATTAGGCGACAGGCTAGCAACCTGTCACTTTTGTACCTGCCACCTCAAAACCAAAAAAATATTATGCTAGAAGTGGCCACAAAAAGTGAAATAGTCATCGTTGTGTCTATGTTGCGTTTTGTGTACTCTGCCTACCCCGTTTGGGAATACAGGCGTGATTGTATATACATACATTATGTATGTAAAAGAACAAAATACTTCTTTCATCTTAATGTTAATCTTGTCAATGTAATCTTTCTCGTGCTCTGTCTACTCCTTTTACAATACAAACGCAAACGTGATGTAATTATGTCAATTTTATCGTCATTTTGTTAAGTAACTCTTAATTGATGTACTGTTACATTTTTATCTCGGTTGTCTCGTCTATATGACACTATTTCGTAATCGGTTAAAAAAGGGTTGACGAATGGCCTCAGCTATAATTAGTTGCATCGGTTAGGCTTCACAAATGATTAACACAGAAGACTGACTCTTAGAAAGCCTTTTGACTTTAGATGCGGTAGCTTTAACATGTATTTTGACTTTTTTGACAACCGTAATAATACACGTCCCGCGTGGTGCCGGGTTAGAATAGCACCTCTCCCTTTCTTCCCGTGGGTGTCGTAAGAGTCGACTCTGGGAAAGGGTTAGTGTATTGTGAGCAATGGGCTAACAACCTGTCACTGCAATAACACGTTTAACCATCTGGTTACCCTGAAATTGTACTGGCACTGGCACTGGCACTGGCATTGCGTGGCACTGGATTTTTGAATTCATGTGCTCTGCCTACCCCTCTCGGGAATACAGGCGTGAGAATATGTATGTATGTAATAAAACGATTATTCTATACACCGTTTAGGGTAAAGCCACCAGTAATGGACAAAGAACCAGCAATGGACAATGCTGCCGTGTCCTGACAAAACACTGTAACCTTAAAATGTTGATTTTTCAGGAAACGCAAAAAACGAAAATTGACCTTGCAACCATGACACTCACTTCAAAAATGATGTAGAATTGTCACGGCAAAACACTGTAACTCGGGACAGCTGCCATAGAGGTCGCCTAAAAATGCCCAGATTGTTTTGGCAAAACACTGTATCTAGTTTAGTTACAGTGTTTAGTCAAAACAAGACCTTCTGTTTGAACAGTTACAGTGTAAAGTGCTTTGGGGTTTTTCGTTGATTTTGGTACATTTGTTTGTCAAATTAAGTAATGTTTGAACATGTCTATATGGATATAGACCCGAAAAGCTCATTTATTGATGTTACCACAAAACACTGTAACCGCCATTACAGTGTTTTGTCATGACACGGCAGAATGACTCTTATTTACTACCCACTAAGAAAAAGTCATTTGTTTTACAAAAATCAATTCACAACTCTATGGTCTTTAGATTATGAATGAAGTGTCCATCACTGGTGCTTGTCAGCTTAAACCGTCCATAACTGGTGCCGTTACCCTAATTTAAAATTTGTTGAGTAAGTAAGTAAACACTTTATTGTTCAAAAGGAGAAACACAAATAAAATAATAGGCAAATGAAATGGTAAAGTACTAAGGCGGGTTTAAGCTTAAGGGATTTCTTGCAGCCAACCAGTGAGAAGTACGTCGAGTTCATAAATATATGAGCAGACAAATGCCAAATATGTAAACTTTTACACCTTATTGTCAATGTCTTAAAGGTGTACAGATATTTTTGAACCCTCAGTTTTGCTCATAATATTAATGAACTCGACTGTACTTAGAAGGGAAAATTAGTTATGGAAACCGATCAAGAGAGAGGCTATAACTGACATGGTACCTACTTGAAAGATATACTTTAATTACGTTAAAATAATAATTGGGAAGAGAGGAACATACTGTTCATTAACAAAACATTCACAAATTGTTCATGAACAAAAAATTGAACGGTCAAATCCTTACACATTTGTAAGTAAACCCAAGGCTTCACCGCAAACAAGAACATAAAAGACAAACAGTAATAAGTGTGAAAAAACCTTTGGATTTCAACAAAAAATTCAAGTTTTAGCCGATGAATTTCTGATCTTAAAACAGAGTATCAAAGTCATTTCATTGTGGAAGTCAGCGAATGACGTTCACTTCAGACTGCCTTCTCCAAATTCAGACGCTCCAAAGAACATGGGAATCGTGGCTCAACACGTGGTGTACCTAATCATCAACCGACACTTGTTTTGGCACTTCGACCCAACTGTAATAAAAATAAGGTCTAGTTTTCAAGGAATTATTGGGACTGTTTTCCCTATAACCCCACGTGGCTAGACGGGTGACATTTATTTATTTTATACATACATACATACATATTCTCACGCCTGTATTCCCAAGAGGGGTAGGCAGAGCACATGAATTCAAAAATCCAGTGCCACGTTTAGCAATTTCAGGGTAACCAGATGGTTAAACGCGATATTGCAGTGACAGGTTGCTAGCCATCGCCCACAATACACTAACTCTTTCCCAGAGTCGACTCTTACGACACCCACGGGAAGAAAGGGGGAGGTGCTATTCTAACCCGGAACCACACGGGGAATTTATTTTATTTGGGAGCTAATTTGTAGTCGATGATGAAGTAGGAAGAGCAACGAAGCGCTTCATAGACAACCACGACTATTTCTCGTCCCGTAGCCACTTCTAGCATAATTATAAGGTTTTAATGTTGAAAGGTACTATAGTGATAGGTTGGCTAGCCTGTCGCCTACAAATCCTAAAATATACCAAGCCCAGTGCTCTCCAAACTTTGTTCTGCCGTGGCCCGGTAATTTTGGCACTGCCCCTTCATGGTTCCCGGCAATTGGGAAACGCTGCCATAGCCTATTTAAGTATTTCCTTGGTCGCCTTTTACGACGTACACGGAAGAATTGGAGAAGTGTTAAATAATCTAGACCCGACACAACACGTGGAGTACCTATGCATGTATGTTTTGAAATTCTCAACTCGTGCTACAGTAACATAAAATCTGGGATCATTCCAAATTCCAACGCAATTGTTCACGCAAAAGCTATGAACGAAAGACGTATTTCTAGCACTTTATGGTAGGTATTTCGTTATAGCTTTCCATTATTTCCGACGCGCCCGTTTACGTAGTTTACGCAAGTATCAATTTCTTTGGAGGAAACTAAAAAAGCAACTTTCTGTTTAGGTACAGTCACGAACCGGGATTGTTGAGCCACTTGCCACTGTTCGCAATTTAGACGTGTAATCAATGACCGATGTGACCGACTAGATGTCAGCTATTGGATTAGTATTACACGACCAAGTTACAAACATAGGCTCAACAATCCCTGTTCGCGATGTTATGTTCGGTAATGGACGTGCCTTATGTGGCAGTATAACCAATTCTGTCCTAGATCGTCCATGATTCTGAAATACACTTTGCCGCCGCCATCGCCGCCCACACTGGTAATTTGCACAATTTGTTTAATCATCGAAATAGCCTAGGCTAGGTTTACACGGGCTTAGTACTTGTCATTAGTGTAGGTGGTTAGGGACTTTTATGCGCAGTGACAAGTGGCAAGTAACCGTCTACACAGTGGTGTTAGAGAATGGTATTAGTAACAAAACACTTCGGCAGCTTTGACTAGGTAATCTACTAATCACTAATCAAATTGCACTTGTCATTAAATGTTTACACCACTCGACAAGTGACAAGTATTAGTAGATTTTTACCTGGGGTGGGCGCTTGTCGCTTAGTAAATAGGAACGGCTTCTAATCACTTGCACTTGCAGTTGCACTAATACTAAGCACTTGTACAACGAGTTTACATACCTGTGACAAGTTTAGTGTAAGTGGCAAGTACTAAGCATTAGCTACTAACCCCGTGTAAACCCGGCATTACTCGTTACCTGGGTGAATTAATTACAGTTTTCATGAATGAACGGTAGTAATCGAGTGAAATGTTATTAATTACTAGGCTATGTTGCTCTCGATATACAGGGTGGAAAGTTTCAATGGGCCCTGGGGGGGAACTACTCTAAACCTTTAAGTTAGCTCATTTTGCTGAAAGGAAACACTCCTTCATTTTTAGAAAGAAACAAAACTGCATTTAAAGATTTTTAAAATTTTGCTTGTCTCAACCGGGAAACTCACCAAGAATCTAAATCGTGTTTAATTTGACAGTAGATTTCAATAATCGCTTCAAAATCGATACATTTCAAAGCGAACTGACACTAAAACCGTCGAATTAAGCATGATTTAGATTTTTGGTGCGTTTTACAATAGCGCTGCAGTACTAGGCATTGTTAAGAAAACATGTAATAAATATTCAATTTCATGGATATCTCGTACTTATCAAAGTGTGAGACCAAATGTTTATTAGACAAATTTTATCCTAAACATTAGTCCTACCAATTTGTATAATAAACCAGCAATTTTTTTTTATTTTTAGTTGGTTCGATTCCCGGTTGAGACAAGCAAAATTTAAAAAATCTTTTAATGCAGTTTTGTTTCTTTCCAAAAATGAAGGAATGTTTCCTTTCAGCAAAATGAGCTAACTAAAAGATTTAGAGTAGTTCCCCTCCAGGGCCCATTGAAACTTTCCACCCTGTATACTTACATCACGCCTGTATTCTGTAGGCAGAGCACACAAAACGCTACATAGACGAAACAATAATTATTTCACGTTTTGTGGCCACTTCTAGCATAGTATTATTTAGGTTTTGTGGGGGCAGGTATAATAGCGACAGGTTGCTAGCCTGTCGCCTAAAGTAAACCATAACCTATGTCCTTAGTCGCCTCTTACGACATCCATGGAAGAAACGGGGAGGTGTTATTCTATACCCGACACCTCACGGGTGCAAATCAGGCAAAAATAGAAAAAAAAATACGATTTTGATGATAAGGCAGCCGCTCTTAGATTTTACTTTGATTTTAGTATTTCTAGTTATAGCGGCAATATAAATCCATAATCTGTGTAATTTTCAACAATCTAGCTAACACGGTTCGTGTGATACACTCTAGCGACAGACAGACGGACAGTGAATTTTGAGAAAACTGGTGTGATTGTTTTTTTTTCACGGGATCATGCAACCTCCAGTCCGATACGCCTTGGCCGTTTTCCTTCCTCACCTCTGTATGTAGTATTTTGTATACTTATAGGCAATCCTTGGCGGTTAAAAAGTGTTGTTAATCAATTTAATGTTGTCATATCAAGGCGCACATCACTCATCCTGTTAATGGAGTAGGAGCGCCGTTTCGCATAAGTTGTCAAGAGTGACGACCCTGTCTTTCACGGTATTTTCCATTGATCGTTAGAATTCAAGGTTAGTTGATAACCCTTGGGTAGCCGGCTAGCAGAAACTACTAGGAGGTAACGAAGATGAGTTGTCAAGAATTGACGACCCTGTCATTCGCGGCATTTTCCATTGATCGTTAGAATTCAAGGTTACTGGATAACCCTTGGGTAGCCGGGTAGCAGAAACTACTAGGAGGTAACGAAGATGAGTTGTCAAGAGTTGACGACCCTGTCTTTCGCGGCATTTTCCATTGATCGTTAGAATTCAAGGTTAGATAACCCTTGGGTAGCCGGGTAGCAGAAACTACTAGGAGGTAACGAAGATGAGTTGTCAAGAGTTGACGACCCTGTCTTTCGCGGCATTTTCCATTGATCGTTAGAATTCAAGGTTAGATAACCCTTGGGTAGCCGGCTAGCAGAAAGTACTAGGAAATAGTGCAGGCAATGACTTGGAAAATATCGATAATAATCCAATGTGTTTTTTTGACGTGACAACGTCTTAAATTAGGTTGCGGCTGGGAGTCACTTATGAAAAAGTGTAACGCTCGGTAACGTTACGATGACGTCACCGAACGAGAGAGAGGCCCGCAGTGTTAAGGAGGTGGCGCTTCGATAGTGCGAAGTCTCTATGGTATCATGTGAGACGTCAAACGCAGACATGGACAGCTGTCACGATTGGGAGTTGACGTGACAACGTCTTAAATCAATAAATATTCTACCGAGAAAAAGACGTTGTCACGTAAAATCTTCGCCCGTAAAACCGACTTTACAGGCAACCATTTTTTTTATTCAATAATTTTGATACGTTTTGAATCGCGTGCGATCTCGTACGGCCTTCGTACCTCAATTAAAGTGTACAATTAAAACTCGAGATTGGCGGGGCCGTTTCAGCTGATTATGGTTTTCAAATGTCTATCGTGGTTCAGGGAAGGTTTAGACGTTGAGAAAAATGTACAAATCTTGCGAAAAAATCTTGCTAGAGAGGAACGAAGTTCACCGGGCCAGTTAGTATACTCACTCACAATAAACGGGCCGAATAACCCAGCGGTTAGAGAACCTGACTGTGAAGCTTGAGGTCCCGGGTTCGATCCCCGGTCGGGGTAGATGTCTGTATGATGAATACGAATGTTTGCTTTCGAATCTTGGATGTTTATCTATATATAAGTAAGTTTATCCGTTGTCTAGTACCCATAACGCAGGGTTGCCTAGTTTGGGACTAGGTGATTGGTGTAAATATTGTCCAGTGATATTTAAATTTATTTAAACTATATGGGTCATTGTCATAACCCTAAAAAAACATGTCCATTTGTAATATATAAGACATTTTTAATAATTGCATTTAATTTACATCA
>BHDV01017800.1:0-15529 GCA_005406045.1 Adoxophyes honmai | reverse complement strand
CTCGCCGCCCCCCGAAGGAAGAGGGGGCTCGTGGTGAGTCCACTAACGCGTATCAAAGGGCCTACGCTAGCTGACGCGTGCTACAGGCGACTTACGCCTTACAAGAAATTGTAGGGGCAGCGCAAACGCCTTTTTTTTGTGCGATCGAGTCTGCGGCGGACGAAAAGTCTGGATGGATTGTTTGCCGGACTATTTGCACGTCGTGTGCGCTAACGCCTAGTTCAGGCTAGGATAGTATTTTATTCTCGTTGCGGGTATTTTAGTAACTAAACGTGTTTGAGCAATGGATATTTGCCCGTCGCGTACTCGCTGGTACGTGGCGGACGAACGGAGCGGGACCTGCGAGCGTGCGTAAGCGGCAGACGTACGCGTCAGCTAGCGGAGGTATGTGGCTGTTCGCTGCCGCGCTTCCGCGCTCGCCGCCCCCCGCAGGAAGAGGGGGCTCGTGGTGAGTCCACTAACGCGTCACACGTTAAGACCCTGCGCAGATGACAGACTATCCGCGACGGACTTTTTAGTCTATGAAAATAGACTTTATTATATGCAGTAACGCACACGACGCGCAAAAAGCCTCGACCTGTCAAAATCTGTCGTCTGCGCTGCACCCAAAGGCCTACTACGCTAGCTGACGCGTGGTGAGTGCACTAAACTATTCCTTATCGGTTTAGGTAGTTAAAACAATATAAACAATCTTGACATGTCTTTTTGTTGAAATACACAGTCTAAAAATGAAAATCGTTACACTTTACAATTCAATTATGCTTTCATAATGATGAATTGAATAAATGATTTTTTCATACCTAAATTGTAAAATGTAAAGATTTCGATTTATAAAGTGTACATTTAAATAAAAAGACACGTCAAGATTGTTTACATTGTTTTAACTACCTAAACCGATAAGGTATAGAATCATCATCATCATCAGCCTATATACGTCCCACTGCAGGGCTCAGGCCTCCTCTCAGTATGAGAGGGCTTGGGCTATAGTTCCTACGCGGGCCCAGTGCGGATTGGGAACTTACCACACAGCGTTAAATTACTTCGTCGCTGTGTGTAGGTTTCCTCACGATGTTTTCCTTCACCGAATAGCTCGTGATAAATATCAAATTCGATATCGCACAATAAATTACGAAAAATTCAGAGGTGCGAGCCCGAGGTTTGAACCCACGACCCTCTGCTTGAGAGGCCACGGTTCGAACCGCTGGGCTACCACGGCTTTTTTAAACTAGAATAACATGTACAGAAGATTGGTGCTAATGTTTCTCGAAGGTTCGATACTGTGGCACATTGCATGACCGATTGCACGTATCATGGCGGCTTGGCAGTCTAAGTGAGTGTCACTGTAGTTTTATGTTTAAAATGACACTCGTTGACAGTAGGTGACTGGTGGTGACGGATTTATAATGACACCTCTCCATTTCTTCCGTGGATATCGTAAGAGGCGACTAAGAAATTAGATTCATTAAGGCGGCAGGCTAGCAACCACAATTATGCCTGCCTAAAAAATATGATAAAGTGGCCGTGAAGCTTAAAATAATGGTTTTGTATATTTCATTTGTCTATGACGTTTTTTTTTATTTACTATAGAATATTCTTCTTCTTCAAGTGCCTCTCCAACTAGTGAAGAATATTGTTAGATTGGTGCTAATGTTTCTCGAAGGTTCGATACTGTGGCACATTGCATGAACGATTGCACGTATCATGGCGGCTTGGCAGTCTAAGTGAATGTCACTGTAGTTTTACGTTTAAAATGACACTCGTTGACAGTAGGTGACTCGTGGTGACGGATTTATAATGACACCTCTCTAATTCTTCCGTGGATATCGTAAGAGGCGAATAAGGAATAGACTTAGGTAGGCTTTAGGTGACAGGCTAGCAACCTGTCACTATTATACCTCTCCCAGCAGTTCTAAAATTATTCTAGAAATGGTTGCGACGCATGAAAAGTCATGGTTTTGTCTATAGCGTTTCGTATGCTCTGCCTACTCCATTTGGGAATAATTATAAAAAATTGTTACTAATGTTTGTACTAAGCCCGTGTGGTGCCGGGTTAGAATAGCACTTCCCCCTTTCTTCCCGTGGGTGTCGTAAGAGTCGACTCTGGGAAAGGGTTAGGCTCAATTCACACCGGAAGAGCGGCGAAGGGCGGCGTAGCGGAGCGCAGTTTCAGTGTCATGTCAATGTCATGTCAGTGTCAATGAATTTTAAGTTTATATTCATTACAATAAGACTTATTATCGCATGAGAAACTCCAACGAGGCGCGTGGATGCCCGCGGATCCACGGGAATTCCAGCGAATTCTATAAACGAAGCCGTGCGACTGCGCGAATAGTCGCGGGAATGCCCGAGGATGCTCGAGCAGTCGCGAGCGGCCGCTGGCAGTATACCGCCCAGAGATCTTAGACTTCCCGCGCATTCCAGCGACTTCTCGAGCAGTCGCGGGAAATCTCGCGCCTTTTCTACCGAGCGGGTCGCTGCGCTTCGCCGCCCTTCGCCGCTCTTCTGGTGTGAATTGAGCCTTAGTGTATTATTAGCGATGGGCTAGCAACCAGTCACAGCAATACCACGTTTAACCATCTGGTTACCCTGAAATTGCTAAACGTGGCACTGTATTTGAATTCATGTGCTCTGCCTACCCCTCTTGGGAATACAGGCTTGATAATATGTATGTATGCGGTACTAATAAATGTTTCTCGAAGGTTCGATACTGTGGCACATTGCATGAACGATTGCACGTATGATCGCGGCTTGGGAGTCGAGTCACGCGCCGCCGTCCTCGAGTGTAATGTAAGGAGTAATAACTCCACATCGTTACTTTTACTTCGTTGTGTTGCATATTGTGGCGCGGCGAGCATGGTCTATTGTTCGCACTAAAAATCAACATCGGTTTCAACTGTCAAATTAAAACCGATGAAGATTTTTGGTGCCTTAGACAATAGCGCTGCTGCAGGGCCATTGTCAAACATAAAATCAACATCGGTTTCAGTTGACAGTTGAAACATAATCTCTCTTTGAAATTGAAACATTTGGTATCACGTACGTCATCGCAACCGAAGCCCATATTTGAATTTTGTCATTTTAATAAAAATTTAATTCCCGTGTGGTGTCGGGTTTAGAATAACACCTTTCCATTTCCGCCGTGGATGTAGTAGGGTGATTTAGCCAGTTATCGGCCACTTAAGTGAAATTTTGAGTTCAGATGCATTTTTTTTAATGATCTTTTCGAAAAAAAATATCTGCTGTAATTTATATAAACTAATAATATATTGCCGTTTTTGATTCTGTACCTTTTTTGGTCATCAAAAGCATGGTTTATTTATTATTAGTAAAAATATCAGAAAACTGCGATTTAGCCAGCTATCGGCCGCCTGTTCTAGATAACGGCCGCTTATTTAACCAGCTATCGGCCACTAGTTTGCGTTCCTAAAATGAGCCTTATTTTATAAACGATAAGATTCATTTTAAAAAGAACAAATCAATCGTAATCATTAATATTTATATTCTTCTTGATTTATAACACTTGCTGAATTTTCTTTTAATTTAAAGCTTCATCTTCACCTACAATTTTAATTTCGATTTTTCAACTGTTTTTTTGTTTTTTCTTTTTCTTTTTGATTTTTTCGGATATTTCACTGTGTGGCCGATAGCTAAAAATGTTTGTACCTATTTTCGGCCATTCTTTTAAACTATTCCTTTTAAAATCTGTTTACGTAAAACGAACAAAAATGGTTAGGTTAGGTTAGTTAATGGTTGCATGCAAACGTAGACAAAATTTGATTTAAAGAATAGTTTTGCAGAAAGAAATGTTGCAGTTTACCGGCCACTCTAATTTAGCTGGGCCGATAAGTGGTTAAATAAAATTTAGCTATCGGCCGTCAAATACGAAACAATGGAAAGACAATTTTAACGATGTTTTTGTTAAGAAGCATGCGGCCGACATCTAAATACAATACTGAGCTTGTATCAAAATAAGCATTTAACGGCACTTTTACATGATAGGTTCTCATTTAGTAGTGAAAATAATTAATCCAAAATAAGGACCAATGCGTGACTTATCGGCCGGGGGGCCGATGGCTAAGTTACACGACTAATTGGAATCGAGTAATCCGACCACCACATTTTAAACGATTTTACTGATTATTTTACAGATTTTACTTAGAATAGTATTTTACTTCAACTAATAAACTACGCGCACAAGTAATAACGATGTGCCAAAAACCAAGGAAACAACAATTTTATCCTACCTTCAATAAAATGTCATCCACTATTTTTTTGCTAATTTTGACACTCGTTTACGTCGGTTAATCTTGGTTCACTCGCTGACGAGACATTAGAAGCGATATTAACTTAATAATTTTAGGAGGCGTAGGTGATAAAACACATTATTCGAGAAAAGTATTTTTTTGAAACGGTAAGGTAAAGTTTTCTTATTATTGCATTATAACGGTGAAATGGCCGATAGCCGGGGGGGCCGGTAAACTGGCTAAATCACCCTAGATTGCGACTAAGGAATTAAGTATGCTTTAGGCGACAGGGTAGCAACCATAATTATCCCTGCTAATTCGAAAACTAAAAAATAATCTAGATTTTTCACGAAACCTGAAATATTCATTATAGTTTTTTTTTAATGTGAGGCGACTAAGGCTTTGGTACATTTATGGCGATAGACTAGCAGCCTCTCACTGCTGTACCTGTTACCTTTAACCATACCAGGCGGTTCCGCCTATGTCAATATTATATACCAAAAAACCCAAATTTAAACTCAATAAAAAAAACTATTACGCGTAGCCTCAACGTGAAAGTTATATTTTTAGGAACATTGATGTTGATTTTTTGAATTCATGTGCTCTGCCTACCCCTCTTGGGAATACAGGCGTGAGGATGTGTGAGTGTGAGTGATTGATGTGAAGTCAATTTTTTTTTCATTCAGCATTGAAGTTTTCTGAAGCTGTAAAAACGTATCGTGTTTTGGGGGCTAAATGTAGAGGAAATTACTTCTTCTATCCGCCAAATGGCTTTAGCACACGATCTTCCAAACACCCAGTATATTATGTATGTGAAACAGCGTAACTTTTCTAAAGTCTAGTTTCCAGTAAGTTTATATTATTGCGCCGTTCCAGTACCGTGTGAGGACGTTACTCATGCTAGCCTCGCCCGCGGAGTCACGTCCCATACTTGTTGCGAGGCGACTGCCTGAGATATTACCCTCTTCCTAACTTATGGCGGTCCTCTACCTTTACTGGCAGTAGTTCTAGTAAAACGTTTTTGGCTATCCGGTGCTTGTGCACTGAATAGTTTTTAACGACAATCCGTACCAATAGATAAATGTGAAAGTGTGTTTGTTTGTTTGTCCGTCCGTCTTTCACGGCTAAACGGAACGATGGATTGACGTGATTTTTTAGGTAGAGATAGTTTAGGGCATGGAGAGTGACATAGGCTACTTTTGGTCTCTTCAAAACCCCCCATTTCCCTAAAGTGAGGGGTGGAAGTTTTCAATATAGAAAGCTATAAATTGGTATGTGTGCTATCTCTTCTGTGATACCCCAAATTTAACGCGAGCGGAGCCGCGGGAAAAAGCTAGTTAGGTTGTAAATTAACATATCTGAAGCGGTGGTAGCCAGCGGTTCGATCTGTGGCTTCTCATGCATAGAATCAGAAGATATATATGTTGAATAACTCAAAAAATTTACTGATGTGTGATCACGGGCCAAGTGAAATCTAAACTACTTTAAGATTATACCTTTTTTACTGCAGTTGTTATTGGTAATTTTTTTTTATTTATTTTTTATTTAGAATATCGATAAAAGCAAATCGTAGGGGCATAGCCACAACAGATATAAATATATAATGTAAAAAAAAATTTTGCTCTAATGTCGTTATTCACGGAGAAAACAGGGGACTACGTTTGTATGGAGAAGTGGCGCGACTCCTATCCTCTTAAGGAACTTTATTAAAATAATAGATACAGTTTCTATATGTAGTAAGTACTATAATATAATATATGTATATTGATGACACGTTACAGAGAAGCGATCGTATTTTTGTTTTTAGAAAAGCCTTCATTAAAATCACGAGTAAATCCAGTCGAACCAATTGATTATTTACAAAGGTAATAAAGACTTACTTTTTCGGGCAATGCAGTGTCACTATGACATACATACATACAATCATGCCTGTGCTCCCAAAAGAGGTAGGCATTTAATACACATATTTTTATTAGTGACTCTCATGTGCTTATCTTTTAATACTTAGTCTGAGATCTCTAAGATGTATTATAATCGCATATAAATTATAGCCGTTGAGTCTTCTTTTTTATTATATTATAAATAATTCTAACATTTCTAACGTATTTTCCTGTCAGCGCCCTTCAAAGCGTTTTCATACATTTCATCCAATTACCCCGTAATACCGTAACATACAAGACAACTTAATAAAGAAGCTTTTACATTAAGTACTTAAACGACGTTATTGTTCATGATAATATTATATGTTTAGTCTGTTAAAATATTTAAAAAAGAATGAAAAACCTTGATTAACAGAAATTTGATATAGAAAAAACATTAATATTGGACTTGTCTAAAAACTAACTTTTGCCCGCGGCTACGCTCGCGTTAAATTCCGGGCAACACAGAAGATACCTCGGAATTATATCTAATACTAGCTTTTGCCCGCGGCTTTGCTCGCATTAAATTCGGAATAACACAGAAGAGATCTAAGAATTATTTGAATACGATATGTATATTGTATATGTCTTTCAATTTGGGAATAGGATAAAAAGATTCTAGGCATAAATTAAATAGAAAACATTGATAAACTGCGGAATGCTGCATAAATACTTTACAACCCTCATTTTAGAGAAGTGATGGATTATAAAAAGACAAAAAGTAGCCTATGTCACTCACTCCTCATCCCTTCGACTATTTCCATTTTACCTGTATGCCAAATTTCAAGCGTCTAACTTAAGCTGTTTAGATTTTCCATACAACGGGATTTTCCTGCTAATTCCCGTTTCAGTGGGAATGGCGCAATATCCCGTTGCAACCAGGCTTAAAGTTTACTAAAAGGTACCTGCATGCCAAATTTCAAGAGTCTAACTTAAGCCGTTTAGATTTTCAAACAACGGGATTTTCCCGCTAATTCCCGTTCCCGTGAGAATTTCCCAATATCCTGTTGCAACTAAGTTTTAACTTTACTAAGGGACCTGCATGCCAAATTTCAAGCGTTTAACTTAAGCGGTTTAGATTTTTCACACAACGGGATTTTCCCGCTAATTCCCGTTCCCGTAAGAATTTCGTAATATCCTGTTGCAACTAAGCTTTGAATTTTCTAAGGTACCTGTATGCCAAATTTCAAGCGTCTAACTTAAGCTGTTTAGATTTTTCATACAACGGGATTTTCCCGCTAACTCCCGTTCCAGCGGGAATTTCGCAATATCCCGTTGCAACTAAGCCTAAAGTTTACTAAGGTACCTGCATGCCAAATTTCAAGCATCTAACTTAAGGGGTTTTTGATTTTTCATACAACGGGATTTTCTTACTAACTCCCGTTCCAGCGAGAATTTCGCAATATCCCGTTGCAACTAAGCTTTAAGTTTACTAAGGCATCTGCATGCCAAATTTCAAGCGACTAACTGAAGCGGTTTAGATTTTTCATACAACGGGATTTTCCCGCTAACTCCTGTTCCCGTAAGAATTTCGCAATATCCCATTGCAACTAAGCTTAAAGTTTACTAAGGTACCTGCATGCCCAATTTCAAGCGTCTAACTTAAGCGGTTTAGATTTTTCATACAACGGGATTTTCCCTCTAATTCCCGTTCCCGTGGGAATTTCGGGAATTCCTTTCTTAGTGCACCTCTACGGTACCTAAAGCTACGTCCCTTCCAAATTTCAAGTGCCTACGTTTAGCCGTTTAGGCTGTGCGTCGATCTGTCAGTCAGTCAGTCAGTCAGTCAGTCAGTCAGTCAGTTTCTCCTTTTATATATTTAGATACGATTTTTTTTGTTAGTCATGCATGCCAATTTATATTTTTTTACGTTGAAAATTGCGGAATGCTCCATACAAACTTCCACACCCCATTATAGGGAAGTGGGGGGTTATGAAGAGACAAAAAGTAGCCTATGTCACTCTCCATGCCCTAAACCTAAACTATCTCTACCAAAAACAACACGTCAATCCGTCGCTCCGTTTAGCCGTAAAAGACGGACAAACAAACAAACACACTTTCACATTTATACTCGTAATATTAGTATGGATAGCATCCATACATGTACCATCGCGAACCGGGATTGTTGAGCCACTTACCTATGTTTGTAACTTGGTCGTGTAATACTAATCCAATAGCTAACATCTGTCGGCTCAACAATCCCTGTTCGTGACTGTACATACATCACGCCTGTATTCCCAAGTGGGGTAGGCAGAGAACACGAAACGATCCATTAACTCCATGACTATTTCACGTTTCGTGGCCACTACTTGCATTATTTTAGGTTTTGAATTGGCAGGTATAATAGCGACAGGTTGCTAGCCTGTCGCTTAAAATATACCTATATCCTTAGTCGCCTCCTGCGACATCCATGGAAGAAATGGAGAGGTGTTCTAAGGTGCAGCGCAGATGACAGACTTTTTGTTTAATCGAGTTGGCGGCGCCCAAAAAGTGTGCGTGGATACACATTGTGCGCCGGACTTTTTGCGCGTCGTGTGCGTTACTGCATATAATTCCATAGGTTCTATTTACGAAGACTAAAAAGTCCGTCGCGGATAGTCTGCGCAGGGACTGAACCTAACACCTAATGGTAGCCATACACGGTCCATTCTATCGTCCAATCGGCATGATATTGGCGGCTTGATCCAATCTGCAGTTCGTCCATATAGGCCATACACCATCAGTTTAAACCAGCGGTACTCAACCTTTTTTTTTATACGGGCCACAAACACGATTAAGACATGGTGTCGCGGGCCGCAAACAAAAATAATTATGGGGTTTAAAGTATAGTTTTTCAAGATACGGTTTTTTTACTCGGCGTGTGCACTATTTCGCTGACGTGTTGCAAATGGGCGCGAAATTCTGAATACTTTATATTTATCTCTAACTGCACGCGGGCCACTGATAAAGGCCCGGCGGGCCACATGCGGCCCGCGGGGCGCAGGTTGAGTATAGCTGGTTTAAACTGTCCAATCGGCAGTGATGTTCAGTTGCAGCCATAGCGTCAACGGTGACAGACGTCGATGTTATAGCCGTTTTGGGCATCATACTCATGAAAATTAAGCAAAATTAAATTATTTTTTTCCAGCAGAAAGGTGTACCCATACTAGGTAGTTTAGTAGTTATAGACATAATATAGGTACATATCTACGATCAATTTTATTTTTTGATGTTTTTTTTTTTAATTAAAGACAAAATTTTAATTTTAACCCTTAACCACCTACGTCCAATTTCTGTAAAATAACAACCTACGTGCGGTCCTAGAGACCGCTCGTGAATAATCATCTCAAATTCGGGATCTGTAATATCAAGATAGCATTTCAACGAGTAAAATACTCGTTTATGCTATAGACTTTTATTTTAGAACTTCAAATAACATAAACTATAATAAAATCTTGAGATATGGCATAATCTTTCAAGACTGGTAGATTAAACACAAAAATCGACTCTGATTACATTAAAAGACCTGATAGATATAGGAATTCAAAAAATCAACCTTTTTATATTCATTTCTATAAAATAAGGAGTTCAACTACAAAATTAAATAAAAAAATAGAGCACTTATCGTCAAATTCTACAAAATTGCAATTCCCAAAGATCCACAATTTTTCAAGGCAGTTGCAGCATATTTTTTACAACATACCCCACTGAATCGCTTCCACGTCACTACAATCTTCGTCTGACATATTTTTGTCATCTGATACCTCCTGCAGCAACCATTTTTCTACATGTTTCACAAAAATAAACAAAATTATGTGGGTGAAAAAAATGACATAATCACCTACGAGCGGTCTCCGAGACGTCTCCGAGACTGTTAAAAAATACAGTAACCACCTACATGTGGTCTCACAGACCGCCGATGATGTTTTTTAACTCACCAAATCAAAATGAGCATGCGTCTGAACGAGTCGACGGCACGGACGGTACTGCGGGAGGGGCCAGCAAAGGTACAAGGACACAGACGCGTGTGCGACATACTCGCGTTTAGTTATTGACAATTTTGAGTAATCTATTGTCTGTGAGACCGCACGTAGGTGGTTAAGGGTTAAAATGAGAACAGCGCATTAATCAAGTAAATAGGGTATGCTAAAATATTGCTCCTTCGCATTGTTCTTCCTTGCTATTCCTATTTGTTATTCGAACTGAACTGCCAATCGCCAACAGCCATACACAGTCCAATTGGCAGTATCCAATCGATTTGATCAAGCCAAAAGAATCGAAATTCGATCATGCCATCAGTTCTAACTGTCATGCCAATCCACTCCCACACACGGTCAATTCTAACTGATCCAATCGATAGCGTCATGCCGATTGGACGATAGAATGGATCGTGTATGGCTACCATAACTGTCATGCCACACACAATCCACTCCCACACACGGTCAATTCTAACTGATCCAATCGATAGCGTCATGCCGATTGGACGATAGAATGGATCGTGTATGGCTGGCATTAGAAACAGGTCAGGTCAAGAGTACCCGAAACCGACGAGCATGTATGAGGAGATTGATGAATGTGGATGAAGCAAAAGAGGTATGTCAGGATCGTAGCGAGTGGAACAAAGTAGTCTCTGCCTATCCCTGTGGGAAAGAGGCGTGACGATATGTATGTAAGTTTATCCGTTGTCTAGTACCCATAACACAGGCATTAATTTGCCTACTTTGGGCCTAGGTGATTGGTGTAAAAATTGTCCAGTGACATTTATTATTATTTATTTATAAAGTTGGTTTTCCCTGAAACGTCACAATGATGATGACAAAAAATGGCACTGTGACATTCTGCCATCTTTGGTAGTTTTTAGGGTTCCGTACCCAAAGGGTCAAAACGGGACCCTATTACTGAGACTTCGCTGTCTGTCTGTCTGTCTGTCACCAGGCTGTATCTCACGAACCGTGAGAGCTAGAGAGTTAAAATTTTCACAGATGATGTATTTTTGTTGCCGCTATAACAACAAATACTAAAATTAAAATAATTATAATAATAAAGGGGCGCTCCCATACAAAAAACGTGTTTTTTTTTTGCTATTTTGGATCTATTTAAATAACTGTAACAGGTAAATACTTGAAATGCTCATAGAATATTTAATTAAATATTTACTTCAAAAGGAAATAATTAAAATAAAATAAAATTAGTATTTAAGGGGGGCTCCCATACAAAGATTCTGATTTTTTGCAGTTTTTGGTACGGAACCCTTCGTGCGCGACTCCGACTCGCACTTGGCCGGTTTTTTTGACGTATATTGGAATCTAATAGGTTTTGTAGTACAGTGCTTAACTACACTCTTGTCTCCAGGAATGGGTGATGGTCCTGACGGGGCGCGACCGGAGAGCCAAGGCCAGTGACCCCGGGGGTGAGCTGCAGATCATGCTGCCCCATCCCCTCGAGAGAACAGCATCGGGCGACGTCTGCTTGCTAGCTGAAAGCCCCTTCCGTATATTACGTGTAAGTAATACAGTAGACTAAATAGTTGACAAAAAAAATAGCAGCCGCCGCGGCTCCTAGATGAAGGGCTACGAATTAGTCCGAAACATGTCGAGCTAAACTCGATTTTATAAACGTGAGTTTTCCGAATTTTTAAAAAAAAAATTAGTCCATCAGATAGATTACCAAAAAATAGTGTACAGATATTTTTTTCTTTTATTTGACAAACGAAAAATGACGATAATACAGCGCTTAAAAGTTTCGCGTGACGTCACAACTAAGTACAATTTTTAGCGAGTCCTGACGTCACAAGCCCCCACTCCGGAAGTTTGATGATCTATTAATACTGTCATTAGGTCATTACTTAGGAATTGACGGCAAAGAAATGCAAATGAACCGAGAAAGCGGAATTTTTGATATGACGTAGAGAATGCCCAAAAAAGCTTAACTTTAAATTGTCGACCAAGATTTCCTATGTGGGTTTTCCGCCATCTTGAAAAAAAGGTTAAGATTGGTTTTTTGACAATAACTCGGCTATCCGACGAGATACGATAATTCTGTCAAGAAGTTTTTTTTTAGCTCTTTTTTAAGGTGGCAGAGGTACAATAGTGACAGGTTGTTAGCCTGTCGCCTAAAGTGTATCAAATTCTTCCTTAGTTGAGGAAGAAATGGAGAGGTGTTAATCTAATCCCGACACCACACGGGAGTTAGAGAGAGGGAGGAGGAGAGGGAAAAGACTTTACATGATGTGCATCGCGCAAAAGTCGATAGGGGCAGCGTAGACGACAGACTTTTTGTGCGATTGAGTCTGCGCACAAAAACCCTGCGTGAATTATATGCATTGTGCGCCGGACTTTTTCACGACGTCTGCGTCACTGCATATAATTCCATAGGTTTTTTTTACAGACTAAAAAGTCCGTCGCGGATAGTCCGTCGTCTGCGCAGGTGCTTGAGGCCTGAGAGACGCCTGGCCACATGTCAGACATTTCATCATAATGCAGTGCGTCAGCCGAACAACAACATCTAATGAAACGATCTCGTCACCCAATTGGCTCATAAAAGCAAATCTCGTTTCACCCCTTAATGGAACAGCACTCCAGATAAGCTTATCGCATTAGATTATCCGCTAAATTGTTGTTAATCCCCTGATAATAAAGCTGAACAACTAGACCGCCCGCGCCATCTTTTTATCGGGCTTGTAACTACTATCGGACCAACTGATTCCTAACCCATCGCAGAACGTTGTCACAATAAACGTCATAAACATTTCCTTTGTCAAGCAATGCATTGTCACTATGACGTTCACTGTGAATAGGTTCTATGGTGGGTCAGGAATCAATTGGTTCGATGGTACATTTCCCGTATTGCCGATTTAGCATCGTTGTCTATAGAAATGACTAAACTTATGCTCAAAAAAAAAATGTGTCTGAACTTTTGTAATCAAAAGTTAAATATAGTACCTACGTAATTGCCTCAATACTTTAATTGCAATGTAGTTACTTAAAGCTCAGTTAACTAACACTGGCCGTTCACAGTACTCACACTAAACTTGTGCAACTTCGCTATACTGTATGTTTAAAATTAATAATTTTGATCAAATCGGGCAGACTTTCCAGAGTTCCCAGTAGCGTGGCGACTGGCACGCCGCGTCTTTCGTGATTGCGTTAGTAACCAGTTGATGACTGAACTCCATTCACGACAACAAGTTAATATAGCATTCTCTCTCTGTCACGTAATCCCATACAAATGACAAAAACAAAAAGTCCACGACATTTGAAAATCTCGAAAAACGTGTGTGACTAAGTACAATAACAAAAGTGAATTTTAATTTTTAGTTGAAATTAGGAGTAAAAATTTTAAGCTTTCACAACTTTATAAGGCAAAGAACAAAACAAGAATGATAATAACATTAACTTGTGAAAGTTCATAGAACATAATAATAATTTGACACTCGACATTGCGCGAAAAATTTATTATGGCGTTGCAATCTGTCAAAAGCTTTTTGATAAAACAAAGGTAGCCCAGTTTCAACATTGCCTTTTTGATTTCCCCGGTAACTTGTTTCCGTGAATGAGATACTCGCTTCGTGTGCGAATGTATGGGCGGCGACGCTCGCAACTCTTTGCTAATCCCAGTTTATAACTAGATCTCTTCGAGTAACTCAATGTGGGAAAAAAAGCCGTGATAGCCCAGCGGTTCGACCTGTGGCCTCTCAAGCAGAGGGTCGTGGGTTCAAACCCCGGGCTCGCACCTCTGAATTTTTCGGACTTTATGTGCGATATCGATTGATATTTATCACGAGCTATTCGGCGAAGGAAAACATCGCGAGGACGAAGTAATTCAACGTTGTGTGTGAAGTTCCCAATCCGCACTGGGCCCGCGTGGGAACTAGCCCAAGCCCTCTCATACTGAGAGGAGGCCTGCGCCCTGCAGTGGGACGTATATAGGCTGATGATGATGATGTGGGGAAAGCTTAGTGTAAAAAGCCGATCGATGTTCATTATCACCCCATACAGAAAGATAATGAACCGTGTACTTTAAGTACTGTAGATAAATAAGGGCTCTCGTGGGGATTGTTAGTTTTTTAATGACTAACATTGAAGGCAGACGTTCGCTATGCATAAAGTTTGAGAATGTGGATATTCAAGCGCGCGCAAACTTTGCCGTCTCTGCCTATTCCCCAGAACAAGTGGACTGAAGTAAGTTTTTCAAAATACATAAGTGCATAAGTTGCTGGCGGTAAGGGCGCTACAATGAATTTTACGGTCCGGCTTTTTAATTGAGGTCTTGTCTCGCTTGCTCTTCCATTAAATACTACTGACGTGAGCGGGACGGCGCGACAGACCTTAAAAACCGGACGGCCGGAACTGAAAATTCATGGTAGTGCACAAGCGCCCTAAGGGTGCGTGGCGTCGGCTATCGTGCCTCGGTACCGCTCTGCTTTCAGAAGACCATGGTGTGACAGCCTGCGTCCAAGAGGTGCTTTGGAATTTTGAAATTTTGGATACGTTTTAAGCCGAGTTTAGCTCGACGTGTTTCGGGCTAATCCACAGCCTTTTAACAGCCGCCGCGGTATTCGTATATTTCAAGATGGATGAGTTTCAAGGTAGTTAATGTTCAGAGTTGCTTTGGCTCTTGGATCAGTGATATATATACTTTTAGTTAAATGTCTCTCCACAAAGTGTTTTTTTTTTCAAAGTATTTTTATACTTGTATTTTGTAAAAATGACTTTCTGCCAAGTTGCTTGCGGCGCATTTTTCTTGGCAATGATGGTCTTCCCGAAGTGCTAGTAGACTCAAAAATAACGTGTAAAAATGCGCTAAGGAGCCTTTCTGCATAAATAAAGTTATGAGTTTTGAATTTCATACACACATACATACCATCGCGAACCGTGATTGTTGAGCCACTTGCCTATACTTGTAACTTGGTCGTGTAATACTAATCCAATAGCTGACATCTAGTCGGTCACATCGGTCATTGATTACACTTCTAAATTGCGAACAGTGGCAAGTGGCTCAACAATCCCGGTTCGTAACTGTACATCACGCCTGTATTCCCAAATTAGAAATGCACATAATTCGCGATATTGTCAAAAGCGAGACTATTTCACGTTTCGCAGTCATTTCTTGCATTTAGGTTTTTAGCGACGAGGTAAATACATACAATAGAGACAAGTTACCAACCTATCGCCTAAAGTGTATCTCTACCTACTGTAAACCCCAAAAAAAGAGGTCAAAGTTAACACAAGATACGGATCCTATGTGTTTATAAGTAGGTGGCAAAATGGGGGCCTTAAAAATGTTTTTTTGTCAAATTGAACAGTCATTGATTTAATATTAAATCTATGTGAACAGTAGACAAATTAAGAGGGCGCACACATTTTTTACGAACGTAATTATCAGATC
>BHDV01017788.1:130267-143053 GCA_005406045.1 Adoxophyes honmai | reverse complement strand
GTTTTTTTAGTTTTTAATTTATGCCAAAAAAATTAAATCACTTCAACGACAACATAACAAAACTCCTTCGTCTTTAATAAAGTTTTAAGTTCCATCGACACGCCCCATCACTAACGTGAACTGTCATGGCTCATGTCAGGGATCATGTCTCGCCGATTGTCCTATAATTAAATAAAAAGACACGTCAAGATTGTTTACCATCTCTTAAGTACCTAAAGGTCTCTAGTATAGGTATATCATTTGAATTTTATTTCTTCTTTCAATGCAAAAAAAAACTAAGTACAGTCAAGGACTTTAATTCATGAGCCACCATGGAATCAATTCCAAGTAAACGTCATAGTGACATCATCGTAATGACTTTTTCTTTGAAAAGGTTCTATGGTGGGTCATGAATTAAAGTCCTTGACCGTACCTAAGTAAGTAAGGGGGCGTCCATAAATTACGTGAGGTGTTTTTTTCAATTTTCTGACCCTCCCTCCCCCCCTGGTGAGATGGCGTGAGAATATGTATGTATGTATGTGTCATATAAACCTCGGCAAAGTGTTGCTGCATTATGAAAAAATTTAATATTCCTTGGCGTATAAAAATGTGCTACTATTTAATTAAGGCCAAACATTCATCTTTTGGTTCCACTACCCTAACTGTTTTTTGAATAAAGTCTTATTTGTTCAAACTGCGTTTTATCATGGTTACTCTATAGATACAACCATCGTCGAAATTGATTTAGTTAACAATTTGTCGTCAGTATTTGGCATGGCCTTCAAGTAACCTTAAAATGGTAGCGTCATTTTCATCAGGCTAAATGATATTATGGTCTGCATTAAAATGTACGGCGTCATTTTATTCTAATTTGTGTATGTCAATACTATTTGAAACAAGGCATACCATGTAGAAAACTACTTTATTTCATTATTCTATTATTTAAACTTTTGCCATAATTTGCCAAATTTCAGTTTTTGTATTTCTCTATATATTTTTTTAGAACAGTTCTTTTTATACGGCAGTACTATATAATAATTGTATTTTACAATATCATGTTAAAAAAAGAGTTCCCGTACAGGGTCAAATGACTTAACAGCTTTATAAATCAAGGGTACGATAAAATTAAGATAATTATTGATATACATTTAAGTGAACAAATATTTTTGTACGGCATTATTTTTAATAGTACTTTTGAGTGCTAGATAATGCTTTGGAACCGAAGCCGTACTGTGTCAAATGACCCCCTGGACGGTGCCAAGAGAGGGGGTTGCAACCCTCGATTATATCCAAATGGCTCCAGATTTTTGTACGGCGATGCGGAATAATGGATAAGAAGCAGTATCGAAATTGTATGAAACTGATGCCGTACAAAATCAAATGACCAAATTTACCGTGGCAACTGTCGGAAAATAAAAAGAAAATCCGACTTTGTGGATCACCATTTTTGTACGGCGCTTCGCGTTTTCTTATTATTTTTCATGGATCTATCGATGGTATTGAACGCCGCACAAAAATAAATGACCAAAATATACCCCGTCAACTTGTACTTTTCAATGCTCACCTGCACTCGGTTGGACAGCTTACAAGTGACGGCGTAGTGCTGAATCTTATTGTTTTATGCTCTAATATCGTTCTAGATAGGTCTCCTGGTGGTTCAGATGACCCATGGTCTTTCTTAGACGGGCCAGTAGTCTATTTACTTTTAAGCAACGACATGTCCTACCGTGTACCACACTAGAAAGTTACGTAGCCCATTCCAGCATATTTTCTAGGTTTTAAGTTAAGAGACATCCACGGGATAAATACGTTATTCTAAACCCGACACCACACGGCATACAGTTTCAACGAATATCGTCTTACATGCTAAATCGATCTGCCAGATCGACTACTTCAAACTTGTACGCTCCACAAAGATTGCATTCTTACAAATCCTCTTGCCAGTATAAATTCTTTGCCAATACAAAATACATCATTGTCTGCGAACCGTCTGGGACAACGGAGCGTCCAAAATGATTCGAACCGGTTTACGTAACGCCGACTGGACCTTTGCACTTACTCATTCTGTCGTTCGTTGTGGATGGGCGCGGATGCTGGCCAATTTATTTACCGCCTAACAGGAAGGGAGGGACGAGTCACGAGATTGATCTTGTAAGAACTTATTTATTTTGACAGACATTTTCGTGGTGATGTTGGTAAAGTCCTATACTTATTCGACAGCAATATGCCTTTGGACACGTCATTCTGTCGTCTCTTTAGATTAAACTCTGCAATTACTAGCTATATCTACTTATTTGTAATCATTTGAAAATGCCATAGGAGAATAAAAGAAAAATATTTAGTTTATTTCCGTAATCAACTGTTCATCATTTTTATGCTGACTTTAAATTTTGCAACACGGCCGATTTCCCGCAATAAAAATATGTATAGTGAAATAAAACGGATACACTCACGTATTTGTATCGATATTAGCTGTGTTGCGTGCTAAACGACTTTTGACAATAATAGTGAGTGATGGCGAAATTGTGGGTAGTTGTGAGCCAGTGTCTTTTGCGTTGACCAGTCATGCGGAAAGAGCGGTGGCGCCCAATGCGCGTCTAACCGATGATGGTTTAAGATTGGCCCGAAGCAGAAGAGTCAATCTCGATACAAAGATTTATCTAGCTAAATATCTAGAATATAGATACAAGTGAGCCTCATGGTATTATGTTTAAATTGTAATAACACCTTTACCGCATTAAAGGAGAGATAAAAATCACACGTGAGATGATTACTCAGGCTCATTTGTAAACACGTCATCACGTCTCGGTGACCAGACGACACGCCTTGTCTGTGCACGCTTGCAGTATGTTAGCTTAACATTTTTTTTATATCACTCCAAAACGTGACGCCAGTCTAGTTCATGCCACCACATCGTTAAGTAATTTTCGGTAATAGCGTTCTATGCTAACATCATAAATTTAATTTAATTTGGCAATTATTAGCATAACGTGTGGTGTTCCGCTCGGTGGGCGTAGGGCAGACTGTCGCAAGGTCAAACTGACAAACTAAGCGTGGACTTTAACACTTTACACTAAGGCCGGGTTTTCTTTGGGGGGTTGGAGACTAGATTGGCAAACTCAGGTGGTGTTTGAGGAAGGTAATGTTATTGCCAAAGGCACTTTTGGGTGTCTCAACGTGAAAGTGACGGGCTCTTAATTGGTTCTTGTTGGACGGAATTTTTCCAACGCCGTGTGAAAAAGAGCTGTAATTGCTTGTAGATTACAATCGTGGTCTGGGCAACTAATGACAGATATTTGTGGCTACTCCCATTTGCAGCTATTGGTGTGCGTTATTTTATTGCAAGCTTTGATTAGCCGCGAAAGAACCAGAAGTTAGTTATATAGTTGCTCAATATAAAAACCACAATAAGCTTTTTACAATAATATCGATAGCTTGTAATATTTCTCCATATAGCGCCACAGCTAGAGATATGGGCTATTATGGATTAAAAGCAAAGTTATCTATAATCCAGATTACTGCGTTGACTATAGTGGTCGGCAATAAACTTGGCAAGATTTTAAGTGGTGGGGGTAAGCGCACATCACTTTTTCCAGGTAAAAATTGTATATCACATCGATTCTTAAACTTCTGACGTGCTGACGCAATTTCTGTAAAATATTGGTCATGTAATCACATCTTTATAGTTGGCAGTACAGGTGATTAGTACAAATTCGTCGGTAGAAACTTAGAAAGCTGGTTTTACTTGTTACTTGTTGCCTACACTCGTACTTAGTCTAGGTATGGGTATGTATTCGCTGCTTGCTCGTGACAGGCGACATTGCCAGACGCTAGATATATCCGTACCGGTGAAACTGAAAGGACTTATTGGGACAATGAAACAGGCAGTATTTTAAAGTAATCTGCTTTTCACTTTTATTGCGTAAGATACAGGCTACTTTATTTAGTATCCTAGTTTAGGCATTTGGAATCATTAATTCATACTATTAAGTTTATAGTATTACTAGCTGTGCCCGCGACTTCGTTCGCGTACAAAAGGATTTTCCCGCTAATTCCCGTTTCCATGGGAATTTTGGGAATTCCTTTCTTAGTGCACCTCTACGGTACCTAAGCTACGTCCCTTCCAAATTTCAAGTGCCTACATTTAACCGTTTAGGATGTCAGTCAGTCAGTCAGTCAGTTTCTCCTTTTATATATTTAGATGTTAGCGTTCCAGTCAGGATTATATTGTATTATATCGCTGCTATAGTTAGTGTATCGGTTGTATTACTAAAAATGGCAATTATGGGCAACAACAAACAACCATTCCCGTTTGTCCAGTTTAGGACACCACCTATTCATTTCTTCTGTCGATGTCTTAAGAGCCGACTAAGGGTTTAGGTATGCTTTGGGCGGCATGCTGGCAAAACTTATCCATGAAATACCTCTCATCTATGTTCGAACCTAAAATTATACTAAAAGTGGCTGTAAGCGTGGAGTGATAATTTGCGAAAACATCGGTCATTGGCGCAGCATCGGGCATTGAGTCCTTTAGATTACTTTTATCATAACATAACATGACTTTTAGAGCTCGAGTTGTGCGGTAACGTTTTTGCGTAGTCTCAGAGTCCTTTCGAATCTGCAATCTCGCAAAGGTCGCGGCTCGGTAAAATTCCAATAAAAATATCTCCGCATAAATAATCCCCTAGAAACAACTCCGGAGGACCCCTCACGGGATCAGATAAAGATGATAGCGCATACATCGACGTTAACGCCAATGTCTAACCTAAGAAATTTTAAATTCGGAGCAAGAACATAATTTGAAATATTACTGAGATTTCGCTGTCCGTCCGTCCGTCCGTCTGTTGCCAGGTCGTATTTCACGAACCGTGCTAGCTAGACTGTTGAAATTTTCACAGATTATGTATTTCTATTGCCGCTATAACAACAAATACTAAAAATAAAATAATTTATGGTACGGAACCCTTCGAAGGCGAGCTTGACTCACATTTGGACGGTTTTTTAACCTATTAAGTACAACTTGTATTTTGAAAAGAAATCTTACTGTGAAGTTTCTTGCACTGTATTTTTCTTAGCAATGATGGATTAGCAAAGTGGTGATTCAAAAAAGACTTCAAGGTACCTACTCTCAGGAGCCTATTCGCATAACCAAAGGTTACACTTTTGATTTTTGAGTTTTACTTAGTCAGTGACAGTTCATTACACACTACTTACCGTCGCCTGGCGCGTTGATTGTCCGCCTCAACCGTTTGTTCTCATCCTGGAGCCTCGACACGGCTGTCACCAAGTCTGCTGACTCAGTTCGCCATTGCTCTTCGATCGCTTCAATTTCCTAGAACAAAGATAAGTTTTCGTCAAAAAGAACATACATCTTGCTCGTATTCCCCAATGGTGTAGGCAGAGCACACGCATCAGACAAAATGGACTAAATAGATAAAATCATGACTATTTCACTATTCTTAGCCAGTTCTGGTATACTTAAGTTTAGATTTGAAAACAGATGAAAGCGACAAGTCATAGGTTGCTACCTGAATCTATCACCTAAGCTGCCTCTGAAGACGTCCGCGGAAGAAATGGAGAGGCGATACTTACTACGAAGCAACAACAAAAAGTTAATAAGTTAAAAACCTTTTCTTTACCTATCTTATTTCGCTAAAACTAAGAAACTCTGTTAAAATCTAAACAGAATCAGTCCATCAGTTCGGGAGCAACGATACCACGCAGGTGTTTCCATTATGGCCTCACAGAACCCTAAAATGAATGCCAAATTGTCAACTTAATTTCATGATAACGCGACCTCGGTGCATTGATAAGTTATCAATGCACAAGGTGAATGCATTTGAATATCGGTCAAGGCCCCGACTTAATACTATTAACCCACATGTTTTTCAATAATTTATTACTAACCTGGTAAATGCTTATTTATCTAACCACTGCCACAGAATAAAGCTTTAAACTTATTGACAGCGGAAGCGGTGACGTCACGTTATCGGTTGTAATATTCGAAATCGAAGGAACGTTTCTTTTATACCATCACGCCACCGCGCATCGCCGCCCCGCTTTCGCTGTCAGTGCGTCTGGAGCTTAAGTAAGAGTCCCCGCATAGCCACCGGCTACAACCACAAAACCCCGCCACCGGCATATTTTCTGTAGTTGTCATTCATTTTATACGGACTCGCTGCCCATGGTTGACGCCGGTGTCCGCCACACGCTACAATCGTCGCTGCTCGCTTCTTGCAGCCTTCACCGGCCACTAAACGGCTGTCTAAACTAAACAAGTGGCTGCCGCGCGCTTTAACTGCTTCTGTAGCTGCGTCTAGCTTCTTGTGGCGGCGTTTGTGACTGTGCTCTCTCTCTACCGTTACCTACTTGCCACACCTTTCGCGAGGTCTCGCCGGCGGAGCACCTACTGCGGAGTGGACCTCCCCTGCCGCTCATCTCAAAAGAGCATGAATGGTCGAGTCTACGATGCATGCAGGTAATTGGTAACTTTCGCTTTGTGTGCGCAGACGCAATATAAAGCGATTTATTTATCTGTATCGAGGAATGAGAAGGCAATTGTGTAAACTATTTACTGCATACTTGGCATTAGGGTTCCGTACCTCTTAAGGCGAGTACAAATTAGTAACATTTCGCCGGACCGAACACCGTGACATCGCCGCGGACTTGTTACGTATAGTCTGGACGGCTGGAAGTTTGCATCGGATCGGACGCTGGTGGTAGCTCCGTGACCGTGACAATTAAAGCTCGATGTCTGTAACGATAGTGTGGACGGCATTTGTTACGCGTACAAATGTTACATAGTCCTCTACAACCGATGAATGCCATACGCGCGAGGGGCGCGAGAGCGGGTGTTGTCTTGTCAAGACGTGCATTCGCCCGATCCATCAATCCCGTGTAGGTACCGGCTCGATGACACGCGTGCTTGTACGCGTGACAAAAATCGCAGTGTGGACCTCTCCCGCACACCGTGACAGTACCGAACATCCTTTGAAAAAACCCACTTTGGATGGATCGGCCCGTACCCTGTGTCATTTGCCCGTAACAAAACCAAAACATCGTCCACATTTGTCACAACCACATTGTGGGAGTACGTACAATGTTTGAATGTACGGACATTTTGTTTCGGAGAATTGAACGGATAACTGATCGTAACATTTGTACGCGTAACAAATTCCGTCTACACTATCGATACAAACTCCCGGCTCTGTCACGGTCACGGTGTTCGGTCCGGCGAAATGTCACTAATCTGGACGCGCCTTTAAGTCGTAATTGTGTAGAGTCGGGTAAGAATAACACCACTTCATTATTTCGTATTCATTAGGGATTAGGCTAAGGTACATTTAGACGACAGGCTAGAAACCTGTCGCTATTATATCCTAAACCCTCAAAATTATTCTAGTAGTGGCTACCAAACGTGAAGTAGTCATGATTTTATCCACGTAACATTTCGTGTGCACTGCCTACCCCATACTATTATAGCATTTATAGCTGTTTAGAGGCAAAATTAGCAACTAACACATGGTGGTACCGATCCACACAAATTTTGTCAGACCAGATAACGTTTTCAAGTTCGACCTAGAGAGATACATTTGTCATTGGAAAAAGCTATAAAATAGTTACGATTGTTACTAGATAACGAATAAATACAGCACACAGGCAGGGCTAGATAATAAGTACCTGCCGGCATATAACGGCCAGAAGCGAATCCCGCGCGCGACATAGACTATCCCTGTCACTGTCTAATTATAAACGTCAGAAAATGACACAAGTCCAGTTGACATTTCAGTATTTAATGAAATTTTAAAAATAATTTCAGGCAACCAGACAGTAAAATTAGTGAGTCAACGTAATCAGCATAAAAAGTACTGTGTGGTGAATGTATCGGTATCACGCACGTCGGTCCCAACTCAAACCCAATCATATTTTTAGATTTTTGGGGTTACGTACTTCTGAACGGTAAGACCAACCCTTATCATTACTTCATTGTCCGTCGATCTAAATCGTATCGGTATCAGTTGTAATATTCGAAATTATACGAAAGAGAGCGCACACAGCACCGATCGGGATAAAAGCGTTTCGTTAATACTATCACGTCACTGCGCCGCGCCGCTCCGCTTCCGTTACCAGTGCGCTTGGAGCTTTATATCGCAATTACCTACTATTCATCTGCAAAAGAACCGAAACTTTAAGAGTGCTTCACGTTGCCTTATAATCATGAAATTTGACTTGAAACAATGTCGTGCAACACAAGCAAAGAAAAAAATCAACCATAGAAAATTTCTAAATTCGCCGCAAAAAACCTATTGTATTACAAATTTACTTTTGCAGTTAGTATTCTAGCCGCGTGGGAACTATAGCCAGAGTCCTCTCTTACTGAGAAGAGGCTTGTGCCCAGCCGTATAAAATATATCATGATGAATTGGACGATTAAAACACTCGAATAATCGCCCGGCAAGTCAATTTTATCTCTCGAATCGGTTATGCTTTATTCTAGTACATTTTTGCTCGATGACGACTAATGTTTTATAGATCAGAACCCTCCGTAGCGTGTCCGACTCGCACTTGGCCGGTTTTTATACACGTAACAGTACAATTTCATGTTGAATAGCTACTACTCCTTTGTACCCATAATGTGGTAGTCGCTTTTATTATTGGAGCAGCAGTATAGTCAATGTAAAGGTCAAATTATTTCGCTTGGACTTTGTTAGATTTAAACACAATATAGTCATCGTGGAGAGAATCTAAAGCTTATTTGCATAGGTAAGTTTAAGCAGATAGTCCTTTTGGCAGGGACAAAGGAATACTACTCGTACAAACGTAGTTTGTATAAGCGGGGTCAGATTATCTTTAGGGACAATGTAACTAACTGTACGGCTTAGCACAGCATTGAGTCGTTTCGCACGCGTGGCGTGATAGACTACAATTTTCTGACGTCTCCAGTTGCAGTGACAGGAAAAGTCTAACTCGACTTGCGCCCTGTCGTGCTAAGCAGGCCTACTATGTGCTATAGTTGTCTGGAAAGAAGTATCGTTGACGTTATAAATAAATACATAATATTTTATGTATATCGTATAGAATACGTCTAAATTTTTGGCACTGGATTTTTGAATTCATGTGCTCTGCCTACCCCTCATGGGAATACAGGCGTGAGAATATATACGTCTAAATTTCAGTCTTTGAGAAAGTTCAGCTTTCAAATTCTCTGGTAAATCTTTGGAACCTCATCAGTAAAGTTCTAGATCCAGAAACAATTGCACGAGTGCATAATATTAATTGCTGGAAACTATTTCTTCATCTTTTAGCTCTGGTTTTTGGTTTGCTTTGGTTTATCAAGTAAATTCAAAAGGCCATAAAGATATCTACACAGTTGTACTGTTGTGTCTTGTCCATTTTTCGCATCTTATCGAATCAGGAACATAGCGGTTCACTAAGTCCGGCCCACAAATAAAGCTAGCAATTCTTCTGTATTTGGCTAATGTTAGTGGAGTTTCCCTACATTTTTCATAAGGACACAGATGATAGAAATGGTTGGCAAAAGTCCCCAAATTAAATGTCGGCATTAAGGAAGAAAATAACTGCAATGCAGAGGGAATCCAATGTCTAGTTTGGACATGAGTTAGTTATGAAAGGAATAGCATGAAAGTAGGCAGACGATTTACACTGGCAATGGGGTTTTAAGATGTTGCGCTTTACATTGCAATTGAAGTGTGACTACAATGGAATTTGTCAATTGTTTGAAGAAATAAAATGACGATCAATGGCTTCAATTGCATATCCTCAAATGACAAACGCTTGAATTGACTATCGACCACGTCCATTGACAATCGCAATCCTATTTTGGGTGCCGTTTGCTCTGTGATTCCTACATACAATTTTACTCATAATGAAAACCAAATATAATACATACATACCCAGTATAATTTGGCAGCGTATTGCTGCTTGTAAAACAAGACTCATCAGGTATAATAATATCCTAAGCGGGCGATATCTTAGAACAGGGGTCGGCGATTAGTTTTAAAAAGGCAGATTCGGAGAATGCTGTTTAAAATTACATCAAGGCCCACATTTTTGTGGTACCTAAGATATTATTTACTTATATTGAAATAAGTAGATAAATTATGTGACATGTCATTCAAAGACACTTCGCGGTCTGAGGCTAAGCCTCAGATTGCAAAGACTTGTCTTAGAATATTTGTTGTTAAAAAATTGTCTTACGTGATAAATATCCATGCTAGATGAGACGAAGTTGGCATTAAATACCGCTGTCCCAATTGAAAGACGTCTGCATTGTATAAAAAGAAAAACATCGTTTTCAAGGCAACATGCCAGTATCATTCAAGGGCATTTGACAACCACAAATCGACCTATAATCGGCAGTAAACAAATCGACCTTTAAACGACACCCTCTTAATTATAGCGTCATTACATTAGAGAGGAACCCAAACGTAGAAAGCAAACATCTGTGTAAATACTTGTTCGGATTTAATTAAACGAAAAGTTTATACTGTTTACAAACAGCAAACAGAATAAATTAACCTTCACAAAACACATACACAAACCATTAATATGAATGAAACCACTGTAGTGCTAAACTGTTGGGCCTGCAATGATCTGCTCTCATTGCTATGTAGAATATTTCGTGACCAAACGAAACTCGATAAGTAACGTAAGTAACTTACGGTACATTACTCTCGCAATGCATAAGTAGAAACAGATAAAATCATGTGATGTTTTAAATTGCAAATTTTTTCGATGTTTTGCGAGATAAGGCGAGAAATATTAAAACTCTAAGATGTATCGTTGTTCGTAGACAGACGACCTTGACTGTTGTAATACGCAAACTAGTTGTAACATTATTTACACATAGAAAGGAAATTCGTGTGACGACATAACTGTTATGCCGTAAGATATCAGCGGCGTAGTTGACAGTCTATTATTGTGAAGTAAGCTTAAGATTGTCTTTTGTAGTGTGATGGTGCCAGCTTTTGGCACAAGCTGGAGGTAAGTAATACCGCCCTTTACCCCGCCCTTATTGGCTAAAGAAAATCATTAACTTGCCATCCCACTATCATTCCGTACTGTCATATCGTAAATGTATAGGTACTATTCCTAAAAGAGATAGTAACAGCTTAAGATAAAACTTCTACCTACAAACCTGACAAAATTCAACAATAACAACAACAAGGAAATATGCCAAGAGATACAAAACACACCTACTAGAGTAGAGTATCTTATCTGTTCCATAATAATATATACAATCACCTTAAAACAACAGTAAATACCTATGTAGGTATTGTGGCGATGTTTTACCGTATGAGCATTAAAATATTAACATAGTGAACACAGCATTACCGGTATTTGCTTTTAACAATAATAAATATTTATTAAATGCTAAGGTGTACAGCAAAAATTTTTTTTTGTGAAGCAGGTAGGTATACCTAACATTTTTGAGCATTTTCAAAAAACTTTTAACCAGTTCTAATCAAAATTAATTAGATTCCTTTAGTCACATTTGTGATGCTCAATGCCTAATGTATGAAAAATATCCTTAAATACTAGTAACTTTCATTTTTGTAAGGCACAGTTTTTAACCCTACTAGGTATTGTAATAGATTGTTCTATAAACTATGAGTATGAAATATGTACTTTTTTTTTTTTTATAAGTAACTTTTTTTTAATGAAACAGTGTAGCTATCCTAGTAATTATGCCGCCCTATCAAGAAAAGGGTCATGCTGCTAAGGTTATAAGGATTTATATGCAAGCCACTAGGAACATAGTTACTTGACAAAGGAAAACATCAAAAAAAATTGTTGAGCGTGGGACAGCTGCATAGTGAAATAAAATGGATCTTTGTGTCGAGATTAGCTTGACACATTCTGGGTCAATTTGTGCCGCATCATCTCGAGCAATGCACAACCGCAGCTTTGGTTAGATGCTCATTCAATGTATGAGTCTCGAGGTAGTTTTATGTTTAAAGTGAAACATCTGCATTAGTTATTGTTATTCTTACCAAATCTGATTGGTATTATAATAACTACAGACAATGAGATGCATTTTGCACTCTGAATTTAAAACTTGAAAATGTTAATTAAAAATTCTAAAAGCCAATTGTACATTGAATAATCATTCAAAGAAACATGGTCTGACTCTTGCTGCTGCATCATTTTAAGTTGTCAGTTAATATACAACTGAATAACGATTTGAAAATGTGTTTCTGTCATATTGTCCTCATGAATGTGAGGTCAAATACTTCTACGCAAATCCAATCATGTGCAACTTGAGTGTTTATTGATAAAGTTTCTGATCTTTTAAAGAATTTCTGTATGTTAGGAGTAATAAAGATAAAAAGACAGCTATAAGGAAGAAAATCTATTTTGAGTACCTATTTATTTAGTTTTCAGGTCTCTTTAAAACACCGGCCAAGTGCGAATCGGACTCGCGATTGAAGGATTCCGTACCAAAAACAGCAAAAAAAACATGTTTTTTTATTATTAATATTATTTCGATTTTAGTATTTGTTGTTATAACGGCAACAGAAATAAAATTATTTTCTACTAGAGAGTACAGCTAGAGAGCTGACACGGTTCGTGAGATACAGCCAGGTGACAGACGGACAGGCAGACATCGAAGTCTCAGTAATAGGGTCCTGTTTTTACCCTTTGAGTACGGAACCCTAAAAGGAAATAATACATACATACATACATACATATTCTCACGCCTATACAGGGTGCTTCATGAGGAAACCGCATAACTTCACCAGCGTATAGCTGAGGTCATAACAGTTAAAAAATGTTATATGAACA
>BHDV01017788.1:112087-122122 GCA_005406045.1 Adoxophyes honmai | reverse complement strand
ATAAAACAAATTTATAGAATGTGAGCGTATATAATATGAATATTATATCATATGTTTTTATATCATATATTACTTACCCGTTATCGAGAACAGTTTGTTTTATTTAAATGTTTAGTCTCAAAAATGTTTACACAATAACATTTTGAATTCAGCAAACCGAATCAAGAATCATCATCAAAGTCATTATACATTAACAAAAGTCCAAAATATTAAGCTCAATAGGTTGTGTTAAAATTTTAACGCTTTACTTTACAAGGTAGGTATGTAACTTAAGTAAATATCTACTTCAAATACCCTATTGTAATTAAGTAGATACCTACCAACCGACCGAGTTGGCAGTAGATAGGTACATTTATCAAATTACCATTTACAAATATTCCAACTCTAAAACAACACGCTAAACCATTCAAAGATGTAAATGAGCTCAAAAGGTTCTCTTGGTTCAAGCGCATAGCCTGACACGTATTATTTCAGTTAGCAAGATACCCAACTGATAAAAGGTCCGGTCGACATATGTTACAGTTTTCAACGTTGTTAAAATATCGATTATTAGCCTCAACCACGCGAGAAGCAACAGTTGGGTCTCGTAAACAGACGGGAACGCGCGACTTTCACGCGCTGCGTAAACAACGTCGTTTTTTTTATTTTTGTTTTTTAAATCGCGATGAATATTCAAAGCAAAGCCAATAAGTTTGTGTGCCCAAATGACAGGCAGCTGTCCCTTCGCGCCAAGTAAGTGTCTTGATGGATTGTGAAGTCACCAAGTTTTTCCAGATGATCCGAGTTTTGTTTGTGTTTTCATAAATAGGTAAAGTTTGGCGCGACTTATTTTTAATGAGATAACAATGCTTTTAAAATTATGGGGCTCAAATAATATGATCCTCTTACTGACTTTCGTGAACTTTTTATGGAATGTTTTGAATAAAACGTTTATCTGAAAACAACTGGTGAATTTAAATAAAATTTACCAAAAGGCATCAGACCTCGCTATCGTGTCTATTAGAAAAATATCAATAGTAGTAATGCACTTACGTTAACACTAATAAATTAGCAATATTGTATGTAACAAATAAGATACATTGAGCAAAGTAAGTAAGTGCATCAACAAATTGAAGCCTTATCAAAACGACTCTATCTACATTTGTACGTTTTCACAAAACAATAGATGCTCAGAAAGCAGAATTTTATTTGATTACTTAAAAATGCCTCGATTTTAAAGTCTTTGGGTTTCTGGAAGAGACTTTACACAGGTCAATTTGCTTTCACATAATATAATTATGTAGGCACTAGGCAGTACTCAGATAGATAGGTACATTTAATTCGGTATCCTTCCTGTACTCGCATGTTAAATAGCTAAAGGATGATGATGGGGTCAAATTTGGTACCGTCATGCATACTATTTTTCATGATTTTTCATGTCATTTGTTACCTAGATACTTTTTAAAATGTAAAATACCATTTTTAGTACAAATTAGAGATAAAACAGATACACTCTTGAACCCATATAAAATTAAAATTAAAAAGACATGTGATTTTACTACGTGTGTATCGCAGTAGTTTTATACTTTATTGAATACAACAAACCTGTAGAAAATTAATACAGAGATGAAAAGGCAAGGAGACGACAGGCGACCTTATCGCTTCAGAGCAAGGCAACCCAAAGCAATAAATGGAGAAAAGAAAAGTTATAGCTAGGTGACTAGGTAGCACAGGATAAAAAGACATAAACCCAATACATACATAGTTCAAAGTCATAACTGTTTCGCGTTTGGTACCCATTTCTTACATAATTTTAGATTTTAACATATGATAGATGAAAGAGGTATAATAGTGCCAGGTTGCTGTTGCTAGCTTGTCGCCTTAGTCCTTAATCCTTAGTCGTCTGTTATAGAGAGCTGTTATTTTAAGCGCGACATCACATCCGTGTTTTTCATGTGGTGTCAGGTTTAGAATAACACCTCTCCATTTCTTCCGTGGATGTCGTTAGAGGCGACTAAGGAAATACGTTGAGATATATTTTAGGCGACAAGCTAGTAACCTGTCACTGTCTGCCAACGTAAAATCTAAAAAATATATGCTAAAAGTGGCTACGAAACATGAAAGAGCCATGGACTCACGGTTTTGTCTATATACCGTTTCGTGTCCTCTGCCTACCCCTAAAATGCAGGCGTAATGTATGTACGACATTACATGGCATTACAAACCCAAAACAAATTAGGCAAAAACCACACACAAAAACCATTACGTTTCACTCCACCCGGTTTGCCAAAGCAAAAATCTACAGAATGATAAATTACAGCCGGCATTGGCAGCGACCGGCGAGGCGGCTAATGATAAATTTGCCAATGTCACCGCGCAACGGACCCTGGGATATCGAGTTACGTCTAACAATGGAAGGCTCCTTATTTACCCTCTTTATAAAGGTACTCGGGCTGAAGGACTGATTGATTATTAGGGACGTGGTGATATCACTTAGGTGTACGTTAGGTTATGTTTTTGGTACTTATCATGTAATTGCGTTTGTGTTCCTAAAAGGGATAAGCAGAGAAACGTGACGTAGACAAATATGAATTATTCACGTTTCTTAGCTTCACGAATATTTTTTTAAAGATTTCTATAAAGTATCCCGTGTGCTGCCGGGTTAGAATAGCACCTCCCCCTTTCTTCCCGTGGGTGTCGTAAGAGTTGACTCTGGGAAAGGGTTAGTGTATTGTGGGCGATGGGCTAGCAACCTGTTACTGCAGTATCACGTTTAACTATTTGGTTACCCTGAAATTGCTAAACGTGGCACTGGATTTTTGAATTCATGTGCTCTGCCTACCCCTCTTAGGAAAAAGGCATGAGAATATGTAAAACAACTTAAACAACATCTCGAAATAGCATAGTTTTTGAGATATCATGTAAAGCGATAATATGCTAGTTTAAAACTCTCGGTCCGTGAGACCAACTCGCTCTAGGCTAGTCATATTTTGTTAGTGTGCTTGTTCGATCATAATTTTACTTACTAAGGGACTTAGTTAAAATTATTAAAAAATATTACCGGCTCTGCCGTACAATGTGAAACTTTTTCAGTAATAATTAATATTAATGAAAACCTCAAAACCTCCCGTGTGGTGCCGGGTTAGAATAGCACCTCCCCCTTTCTTCCCGTGGGTGTCGTAGGAGTCGACTCTGGGAAAGGGTTGGTGTATTGTGGGCGATGGGCTAGCAACCTGTCACCACAATATCACGTTTGACCATCTGGTTACCCTCAAGTTGCTAAACGTGGCACTGAATTTTTGAATTCATGTGCTCTGCCTACCCCTCTTGGGAATACAGGCGTGAGAATATGTATGTATGTCAAAACCGTAGATTAATATGTAACTATTACTTAGTGACCCGTGTGGTGCCGGGTTAGAATAGCACCTCCCCCTTTCTTCCCGTGGGTGTCGTAAGAGTCGACTCTGGGAAAGGGTTGGTGTATTGTGGGCGATGGGCTAGCAACCTGTCACCACAATATCACGTTGAACTATCTGGTTACCCTTAATTTGCTGAACGTGGCACTGGATTTTTGAATTCATGTGCTCTGCCTACCCCTCATGGGAATACAGGCGTGAGAATATGTATGTATGTAATATATGTATTACTTAGTGTCGTTATTTTCATTTTGACATGTCACTATTACTATTCACATCACTAGTTATAGTTTTGTTTTTAATTCTCGTTAAACCATAGACAATAACAAAGACAATTTCAACTTAGCCTCGTCCTTGCACCGCTCGTCGGACGTTTATCGCTTTGCATTTGTCATATCCGCTTCCGCTAGCTTTATATCGCCTTTAGTATTCGCGGTGTTAAGTTTTAACGCGCAATAAAGAAGGGGGATTGATAAAATTGGATTATAAGAATAATATGTAAAGCATACATACAATCGATTTTTTGCCAATTTGTATAGTAAATTGTAATACAATATCTGACATGTAAAAAAAGGAACTGTCGCTGTACCCGAGCTATACGAATAAGACTAAGTACATTGTACTTCTGAACCTAATAGGGATTTCGACTGGGATGAAAACGTATTGAGTATTCAAATTAGCCCGTTAGTTAGATTATGAAAAAATGTGAGAAGCGTGTTTTTTGGTTTATCAAATAATTAAACATAGGGAAAGGTAGGTAGGTACCTAAAGATCATCAAACTTCTCGAGTAGCGGCTGGTGATTACTATCTAGTACTTATTATAATAAATCATCATTTACTTAAATTAAGGCGATGCTGTTGTTTTTTCAATTCTTTCCAGTGGAAGCCAAAAGCCATACAGACAAGTCTTGTTTTTAAAGGCTTGTGACATTAAAATTTTTAATCAACGACAAAACAAACTTTTTAAATCTCATACCAAAAACAGGGCACTGGCTGCTTGACTATTCGCCCCTACAAAACTTCTAAGCGCTGTATTCTCGTATTTTTTTCATTTGAAATGGAATACCGGAGTATTTTACAAACACGATACCGAACGACATACATGGGTAATCTAGGCAGTACTTAAGTAACACCTACACATTACATGCTACCCACAACTCTCGATAACTAATATTGTCGCAGTATCAATCAGCTGTTTCATTACTGACTTGGGCACCATTCTCAAAGTGCCAGCAACGGAGGGAAACCCAGGAAGTTAAAGTTCAATTAACCCTAATTAATTACTCATGTTGAAAGAGCGGGAATAGCGAGAAATTTTCTTAATTAATACTTTCGTTGAACGAAATTTTAACAGGTTAAATTTAGCTTTGTTTAAACCAGTCTAAATCCAGTAAGTCATCTTCATTGTTTCTAATTTCTCTCCTATTAAAAATATTGGAAAGTAGATATTTCGTCGTATCCTACGAAAAGGGGCGTAACTACAAAAAGTTGATTTTACAGGAGACGCTTTAAACTGTTTAAAAAAATCAGCGTAAAACCTAGTAATCTTAAATTAAAAAGTAAAAATACTTGACACCCTACAATTGTTATGGTTAAATATTTGTTTTATTTTTTATGTAATTTATGTAAAATATGTCAGTTAATTCCTTTTACCACTATAGTTTAAATAAATTACATTTTTTTTCACGAGGAATAAAGGCGTAAGCTAGTTAACGCCTTAATAAATGGTGTCGTAAACACGTTATCTCCATGGAAAAGGGGCGTAAAGGTTATAACGACACCGTCCCAGGCCAGCATATGTGCAAACACTCCGCGCGTAAAAGGGCGTAATGGCGACGCGACCGGCGATTTAGACTTCCCGCGCTTCACTTCTCCGCGAAAAAAGTCTCTAACGGCTATAGAGGCGTTATTCGATGGAAGAAATACAGCTATTGCAATTGTGGCTCATTTGAAAAACTTGAATAACTTTTCGAAATGAAATGACTTTGTTATATTTTTAAGACTAGTAGATGTGGAAAAAAATACAGAATTCGATTATCAAAGAAGAGGAAAAAGGCATTAATGGTAATTACGCCCCTATTCGTAGGATACGACGATTTGTCATCGTACTTTTACAAAATAAAATCACGGGCAAATGATACCATAATATCCATATTTTAATAGCTAACGATTTATCTTTAACTTGATTTGATAGTAGCTGAATAAAAAAACCGACCAAGTGCGAGTCGGACTCGCACTAGAAGGGTCTCGTACCGTACCCAAAAACTCCAAAAAATCACGTTTGTTCCATGGGAGCCCTTCGTATATACCTACATGCATACATACATACATATTATCACGCCACTCCCATGAGGAGCAGCTAGGCAGACCACATGAATTCAAAAAATCCAGCGCCACTTTTAGCAAATTCAGGGTAACCAGATGGTTAAACGTGCTATCGCGGCGACAGGTTGCTAGCCCGTCGCCCACAATATTATATACTAAACCCTTTCCACTCTTACGACACCCACGGGAAGAAAGGGGGAGGTGCTATTCTAACCCGGCACCACACGGTACAGTATTAGTATTCGTTGATATAGTTGCATTAGAAATACCATAATCTGTGAAAATTTCAACAGTCTAGCTAGCACGATTCGTGTACCTACAGCCTGGCGACAGACAGACGGAAAAACAGCTAAGTCTCAGTATTAATAGGCTAGGGTCCCGTTTTCACCCTTCGGGTACGAAACCCTAAAAATGATCCCTTCCTTCGACTTGTGATTTGGTTTTGTACCAAACGCTGCGCTGCATGAATTTGAATGCAGCTGACCTTAAAAGCGCAGAAGTCGAAAATGAACTAAAGTATTATTCAAAACTTATGCCACTTTTGTATCTTCCTATTCCCGATTTTATTCTGCACAATATTTTACACATGAAGAAAAAGAAACAATAATTCTTGTGTTGAATGATCATCGAAAATAAAGGGCCCAGAGGGGTCCCCAGAGGGTCGCGTGGCGTAATTTTCGTTATTGACCTTCAGAGAGACAAGTGTTTCATCGCTTTTCAAGTCAATGCGCCCTGTGTATCGCAACTTATGCTACATGAAGCTACACTAAGAGCTATGCTTATACTGAACTAAACATACTATCGAACCAACTGATTCCTGACTCATCGCAGAACGTTGTCACAATAAACGTTATTGAGATTTCGCCTGTCGAGGAATGCAATGTCACTATGACGTTTACTGTGAATAAGTTCTAAAATGGGTCAGGAATCAATTGGTTCGATGTTACATCACGCCTGTATTCCCAAATTGTGCAGGCAGATCACATGAAACCTGTAGGTATGTGCGGCAGTATAGTCCCTCTAAAATAAGTTGTAGATTACTTATTTACTTAATCGTACTTTAGCCGCGGTATACCTAGAAACATTGATTTTGATGGATGAAAAGAGAGGTAAGTATAATAATATGCGCAGCTCGATCCATCACTTCCGCTCTCTGATGTAAATTATCTTCCTCATGGAAGATAAAGATTCATCTGCTTCGACCTTTGCTATTCGATGTCAGTATATCTATGTATATGACATATGACTGATGAATAGTATACCTGTCTATATGTGTATACAGCCAAATAATTGATTAACTGTGCTACTTGGTACCTTTTTACATGAAATGTCACTGTCACTGACATACCATTCCATAGATACTATACCATACTATACTATAAAGCAATATGAGACTCATTATGAAAAGGTTCAAAGTGGCACAGGTTTCAATTTTCTTGACTGTTTTATTCGGCACAACATCGGTAGGTACAATTTAGCACGATTTTAGAGAGTGAGAATAAATTCACGCATCGTTTTAAACTGGAAAAAGCGCAATGCGAACTTACTTTCTCTCTCTCTAACATCATGCGAAGTTCTATGCCGAATAATACATGGTGCTCGTGAGCATTGCGAGAGATTTCAACCACGAATTCCAGAGGCTATAAGAAGTAATAAATGTTATATTATATGAACTTAGGTCGAAACACGACTTTTTTTAACATTATTAAGGCACGTTTATACGACATTAGCAATTATTATGTATGAAAATTATAAAAAAAAAACGTGTTTCGACTTAAGTTCATATAACATTTATTACTTCTTATAGCCTCTGGAATTCGTGGTTGAAATCTCTCGCAATGCTCACGAGCACCATATGATTCAAGAGGTAGGTACCAATTGTGAAAAAGTGATAATACGTATAAACGCGCTATTTAATCTTTCACGTTTAGTTCGTTGATATATCCATTCCATTCCAAAAAAGTAAGGGCTACTATCTAATTATCCTGAACCCAAACTTTTTTACGACTAACGTAATGAAGGTACCTACCTAATTAAAAAGTAAGGTCTCCCTCGAAATCCCTTTAACATGGTTTGTCCTAAAATCATTTGCCCGAACTATTTTGTCCTAAAAGGCATTAGCCCATTTGGCCCTAACGATAATTGTAATAACAATAATTTTAGATACATAATTCAAAAATAGTTGGAAATCAAATGAGTAGGTTAGATATCAAGTAGGTTAGGTTAGCTTTGTGTTATGGCCACACATACTAAATCAAAACTAACAAATCTGGAATAAAACGTTTAGCAGAAGTAAAGAGATACCTTTCTAAGGTGGGTCAGGGATCAATTGGTATAACCGTAACACTTCAAATGCAACCCGTTTTTAACCAAACATTGACTTTATTCTCAAATCGACATGGGCCGGGAGGGGGTGTACAGGGGAGCGTTTGGACTTCTGCATCCCCCTAGATTCAGGTGTAATGCAATGCACCCCCACTTTTAACGATTCTGCCGGCATCCGTGGAAAACTAGTGTGTCCTTTATTACTTTTGTTTTTCAGAAGCAACATCTAGGTACAGTCAAGGAAATTGATACCAGTGCCACTTTGAACCGTTTCATAGTGAGTTTCATATTGCTTTGATAAGTAGAAAGTATGGTATGTCACAGTGACATTTCTTGTGAAAAGGTACAAAGTGGCACAGTAATCAAATTCCTTGACTGTACAAAAAAAAATTGTACGTGAAGTAGATAGTTTTGCCTTACCATCGCATCGCACTAACACTAATATTACGAATGCGAAAGTTTGTGAGTGTGTGTATCATGTATGATTGTGACCTCTTCACGCCCAAACGGCGGGACCGATTTCGATGACATTCGGTATGTCGTTTTTTAACTGACTTCAAAAAAAGGTGGACTTTTTACGTGATATGACGCTGGTAATTTTTTGCGAGTCACTTCTGGCAATTTTAGGTTTAAAATTGGTTAAAAACAACTTGCATTTAGACGATAGGCTAGCAGCCTGCCAATGGTATACCTGCCGATTTAAAACCCAAAAAATATGCTAGATTTCCACGTAACGTGAAATACTCATGATCTTGTCTAAGTAACATTTGGGCGCTGCGCAGACGACAGAGTTTTGTGCGATCGAGTCTGCGCAGCAATAAATTCTCTGAATGGCGCGCTGACAGTTTCCATGAATTTCCATTCAGAGTTTCATGGAAACTGTCAGCGCGCCATTCAGAGAATTTATTGCTGCGCAGACTCGATCGCACAAAACTCTGTCGTCTGCGCAGCGCCTTGGTGTGCTTTGCCTGCCCCATTTGAGAACACAGGCGTGTTACATGTATGTAAAAAACTTACAGGCGAAATTAATTCAATTAAAATTGCTGCAGTTCCCGGCATCTAGCAAGGTTTTAGAATGTGGGGGTGAATCCGCAAATCGCTTTTTCCATGCGTAAGTACAGTCACGAACCGGGATTGTTGAGACACTTGCCACTGTTCGCAATTTAGGCGTCTAATCAATGACCGATGTGACAGACTAGATTTCAGCTGTTGGATTACTATTACACGACCAAGTTGCAAACATAGGTAAGTGGCTCAACAATCCCCGTTCGCGATGGTACATTATGACTCAATGGTAGAATTGACAAACAAACATCACTCGAGGGCATACCGCTCGCAAATCCGCATAGGTACGAGTACCAATAGTACCGTACTACCAACAAAACGCAGGATTTCATCGATTTGAAACTAATATCGCTGAGCTTAGCTGACAGGTCAATTAGCGACCCCGACCCCCGCGCCCCGACCCCGGCGGCCCCATGTGCCGACAAGTTCATAAGTTCATTTGAATTTTCATTTGGACGCGTTAATTTTGTTTATTTAGAACTTTTGGAAATTCATTCAACTGTTAGGTATGATTATGAATGTTCCAGAGAAAATTGTGTACCTACCTACTTTAGATATTTGGGGAAAGACTGAAATAGAGAGATCTCTCTCCAGTCAAATGTTATGCCTGGGGATCGAAGTCCGTAGGGAGATAGTTGAAAGTTGCATTTATGAAACCGATTTTCGAGATTTTACTGTTCATAGTGTTCATTACGATCTTGCCTTTTACCTACCGGTGTCGTCATTACCGTTTCTCTCATTTTAGCGGTCTGTACATAAATTTTACTTTTCTAATTGAAACTTTCCTGCTAACTGTACATTTTCATCCTCTTTACCGTCTTGAATAGGTGACTGTCAACGGCAATTGGACGATGTAGCTACTTAAACTTAAGTATATTTTACTACAGCGCTCCTATTCATACATAGTGGCGTAGCTAGGGGGGG
>BHDV01017788.1:99054-112069 GCA_005406045.1 Adoxophyes honmai | reverse complement strand
GGGGGGGGGGGTGCTTCCTACAATATCCGCCCCGGGTGTCACCCATGATTGCTAAGCCACTGTGTATCGTTTGTCGTACTCAGCCTGCCCCACATTTTAAAATACATGCATGTTTATACGCATGTACAAAATACCCGATACTCTTTCTGGACACTTTGTACCTACGACCCCACGTTTCTTAAGGATATAAATATCTCCGCGGTCGTCCTTGACCCTTGCATCCACCCTTACCTTTAGAGAGCCTTAATGAAGTCGTTTGAAGTCATAATGAAGGCTCGGAACAACCAGCTGCCTAGAAACCTAGCTTTTAATCCGCAAAAAGAGGTAAACAGAGATCGGACTGGTCGTTACAGATACGGCTGTAGAATGAAACTTTGTCAAGTTGTAATGTTGTTTCTAAGATTATGATAGGGCTAAAAGAAAAAATAAGCTGACAATGTAGCCTATATGTATAGGTTGTACCATACCAGTTCTTCCTATTCTCAAATGGGGTAGGCAGAACACACCAAACGCTACATAGACCAAACCACGACCGCAACACGCTTCATGGCCACTTCTAGCATATTTTAGGTTTCAACATGGCAGGCATAATATGTAGTGGCAGGTTGCTAGCCTGTTGCCTAAAATATACCTTAACCTCCTTAATCGCCTCTTACGACATCCACGGAAGAAAAGGAGAGGTGTTATGTTATTCAAAATCCAACACCACACGGCAAAATACTCGATGCTTACATTATTGCCAATTAATTAGTTCTTAGTTGACTTTAATGAGCCAAGTTCCGTAATTAAAGCATGATTGGAGCTCCCTAAGTTAAGTGGAAGGTAAACTTCAACTAAATGGGAAATAATACTTGTACTGGCAACACTGGAGGGCTTGATTGAGTGCGAGAACGACTTGAATAGATACGAAGTTGGATGTCTACTTTGAAAGTAAACAACGCCACAGCCGGAATACATACATACATAATTCCTGTATTCCCTGGGGTAGGCAGAACACTCGAAATGGTGCAGACACAAGTCCTACACTTCTAGGATATAATTTAGGTTTTAGGCTAATAGCCTGATCAATGGGTAGTTTTGCATGGAATGATTTCCGGGAGTTTTGAAAATTGGTAATATTATAGATTTTGAGGCGCTCTATCTGAATTTCTACTTTGCCACCTCGTATCTATGCCGCTAACGCCGCCATATTGGAAAAATGGCGCGTAAAATCAGTTTTTTGACAATATCTCCTGTCTGACTTAATTTACAATAAAACTGTATAGTACAAAATAAAACTAGAGACAATTTCCTACAATTTATGTCTCAGCGTTTATTTCATAAAGTCAATAGTTTTGGTGTACGAGCGCCACAAAGTGTACTCCAACACTACTCAACGAAAAACTCAGCTTGTCTTTTGTCATTCAATAGAGGTCTCGACAGCCGTATCTTATGGAGTTATAAATATCTAAGGGCTAATTCATTAACTATTATGTAAGAAACTATCGCTTTACCGACTTCAGTGCTCGTATAATGAACGAAATAGGTACTTCTATTTTGCTCGCAAAAAAGCGTGAGACGTATGAAATTTTGCGGCGCTTGCGTCTTTTTTGAGCTAAAGTAGAGACCATTTTACCAAAAACGCGTAAGATGTCTGAAATCCTACGGTGCTTACTGTTTTTTCGCCTCGATAAAGTTTGTATAGGATAACAATATTTTCGATATTTTTAATACTTTCTCACCGTATAAATTTCGCAACGTAAGGGTTTATATGTCATCGCGCGCACTATGATGAAAAAATCACTATGGACAGCGCTATTTTAAAATCGTGTCGCGCGACAAAAAGTCGTAGTGCGCGCTTAGCCTTAAGTCGATAGATAAATAGCCGTGGTAGTCTAGCGGTTCGAACTGTGGCCTCTCATGCAGAGGGTCATATGTTCGAGTCCCGGGCTTACACTTCCGAATTTTTCGGAATTTATGTGCGAAATCGAATTTGAAATGTTACACACAATACACAAATATTATTTTGCGGCTCTTCTGTGTCCACTACCAAACTTACAAGTTTATAGAAAATAGGTAATTAAGATAAACGTCCCTGTGCTCGACACTCACGCAATACTTGGCACTTGCTACCTTATGTCATAGTAAGATAGGTGACAGATGGGTGTCATCTACTGGGCGTTGAGGCGTCGAGCATTGGTACTTTTACCTTGTAGTAGGAAAGATCAATTATTGTATTTAGTACGCCTCCCCAGCTACTAGCCCGTTCAAGCAAATCATAAGATTGGGCTGTCTAGATCATGAATAATATAAAATTATAATTACTATAACATAACGAAAGAGACGCTAACGTTCTAACATTTGTGTATGACCCTTTTTACTTTACGAGATAAAGGAATTCGTAGTTTTATAATATACCTATGTTATTTAATACTTTCTGCATTCCGTTCACTAATACCCATTCAAGTTAATTTCGGTTTAAAAATACGTCGAAAACGGCTCTAGCGTCAATTAAACGCATATAAATTAATTCTAATGGAATTCCACAAACCGATTAAGAACCAGTGTCGTCACTTAGGACTTTAGGGGTCGATCAGCGATCACTGGAGAAATCTCGAGCCTTAGCTATGGGACGCACACTACGCTGTTTACTTGAGACTTTTAGGTACCTACTTAAAAGAATGTAAACAAACCATTAAAGAGGTTATTTCTAAGACAATGTTTGGTTCCTGTTCAAAATTTATTATTTTAAAATAATTGAGCCACCTACTTTAGTCCGTTCAATTCTAATATTTCTAATAATATATAATTACGCTTAATTTTACTGAATATGTACCTACCAATTTACGAATACCGGAATATTTTTATCATGTGAAAGGTTTTTTTTGTAAATTGTCACTAAAAAATACCCAGTCTTGCAGAGGTCTAAAACGCAAGGTTTGATCTAATCAGAAATTAATGCGACTAAAATAGAAAGTATCGTATTTAATATAGCAACACCTACCTTCCGTGACTTATAGGTACGCTCCCCGGCAAGACCTCGCGAAAAGTCTACTGCAAGCAGGTAACGGTAGAAAGAGACAGCAATAGTTTTACACCTAAACACGTTCGGGAGTGGACCTTCTGTCTACTATTACGTATTCCGAGCCTTAACTAGTCATATTGAGGCTATTTTTGTCACTATCTGTAATAAATGGAAGGAAGGTCGCTTAAGTACTCATATAGTGATACAGGGACGAATTGTGCGTTACGTTAAATTTATGTGTATGTCGTGTGTGTTTATTTTTATCTGTATTCTGTACACTTGTATAATACGTACAGACACGACAACACTTTAGGGTTAAGTTAGGTGGGTCGAGTTAGAATATCTCCTCTCCATTTCTTCCATGGAAATCGTAAGACGCAAACGTAACTAAGGAAATAGGTTAAGGTATGCTTTAGGCGACAGGCTAGCAACCAGCCACTATTATAAGTATCTGTTTCTTCTGTTTTAATAAAATTAGGTAGTTTTTTCTTTCTTTCTTAAGAAAATGTCTGATGGCTCGGAGAGGCTACGAAATGTGAAATATTCATAATTTTGTATATATAGTCTTCCATGTGCTCTGCTTGCTCCATTTGGGAATACAGGCCTTATGTATGTATGTATACATAGTCAAAACCTATTCCACATTTCTTAGCTATTTCAGCATATTGTATATGTGAAATAGAGACAGGTTGCTAGCCTGTCACCTAAAATATAGTAGGAACTAAGTCCTTGTAAAGTCTGTTTATATGTATGTTCCTATACATATATGAGCGATAAAGAGAGAGAGAACGTACATATATGTATGCAAATATACCACTTTATACGTACATTTATGTATGTAAATGTCCCCAACCAAACGTCACGAGACAATCCTTGACGTCAGTGGGGGTCAGTGTTGCCAGAACCTTGTGCATCCCCCGGGTATTGTCACATTGCAACCCTGAAAGTTATTTCAGGCTGTCTCATACAAGTTACAAGGGCATCGGGTAACACTTGTAAGGAAATGTAATTTATCTACGTTCGTATTATTTTCCTATGTTTAGAAGCAAGGAGCGAAACTGGCTAGGGGTGAGTCGGATTCGGTTGAAGGGTTCGGCCGAAGATTAGGCGAACAAGTGCCTACCTGTTACCATTTGTTGATATCGAATCGAGCAATTTATAAAAAGCGTTTTTTGAAAACATTTATTTTATTTTTGTTATATTATTTAGTATTAAAGTAAAAGTACAACTGAGTATTTTGTGAATACTTCAAATGCCTACTTATTGCCATTAAAAGGGTAAAAAAAATCGCCTTTGATGTATGATAAGTAGGATGTATTCAATATTTATTTTAATTTGTATTTTGTAGCTGCGGTGATAGTAAAATTTATATCGTTTACTATATTCAAACTTCGAACATTTTAAAAACAGATAGTGATCGAAAAAAGAAAAACAATTTCAAATTTGGAATACGCGGTCAGCCGGCGGTGCGAAACTGCGTGTCGCAACAGTTTGTACAATCGGTTTTGCCGCCAATTTAGCTATTGTTTGTTCGTTGTATCAATGATGTCTTCGAATAATTTTCAGAATTGTTATGATTGTAGAAGAATTAAGGTTAAATATGTATGAGACTGATATGTTGAAGCCGTGGTAGCCTAGCAGTTCGACCTATCTATGGCCTCTCATGCAGAGGGTCGTGGGTTCGAACCCCGGTCTCGGACCTCTGAATTTTTCGGAATTTATGTGCGGAATCTAATTTGATATTTACCACGAGCTATTCGCTGAAGGAAAACATCGTGAGGAAACCTACACACAGAGGCGAAGAAATTCAATTTTGTGTGTGAAGTTCCCAATCAGCACTGGGCCTGCGTGGGAACTATAGCCCAAGCCCTCTCGTACTGAGAGGAGGCCTGTGCCCTGCAGTGGGACTTATATAGGCTGGATGATTGATTGGTTGACGTATGAGACTACATAATTAATTAATTAGACATTAAACCGCTGGTGTCATTATGAAATTCGCCTTACGGCTCATTTCGCAAATCACGCTCTCTGTTCATCATGCGTCAGTCACACCAATAGGTCTATACGTATACATATTCAGCCGAGTGAGCGTACTGAAACTTTAGAGAAAAAACAACATACACTTGGGTAGAGTTAGAAAATAATAACAAAACGTGACTATTCCACGTCATCTAGAATTCTTGATTATTAAGCTCCATTTTCAAAAACCGATTTCCAATTCACCCGATCATCTTTTTACGCTTAACTCACTCTCAATTAATCGATAGACAGTAACTAATTGCTTTACTAATTACGATCAAATGTCTCTGTGCTCTGTAATTAGATATACCTACGAGCGAACAATTAAAGCGAGAGTTAGTGCGGGGAAATTAATATTCTATAATCTAATGCCAATCCAACTCTATACAGAATCAAATAAATCGGTTACATCAATATTATGATTAAACTAACGGTTACTAACGACATTGTCTGCATAGAGTTGATCTATCGTTATCCAGTGGAAACTATGTATTTATCCGGGTTAAAAGTAGCCTCTTCTGTGGACTCTGTCTCTACATCGAATGCCGTCGAATTGCCGACACCATTTAAAAAAGAAAGGTCATTTTCTTATCTACAGTAAAGATCATCAGAAGGATAGATTCAATATCGAATCGTAAATCGATTCAGCAGAAGTCTGAAACTCTCTCTCTAAAATCGTGCCAAGTTGTTTGCCGAATAGTGTACCTACAGTCGAGGAAATTGAATGTTTAGCAGGTAAACGCCTTCATAATTTGTTCGCATTATAGGACAAACTTCACCATGAAGTTCAATATTGAGTATTTATGTTATGCAACTGGCTGGAAACAGTACTCAGGCCAATTTTAGAAGCATCTCAACCTGCTAAACATCAGATGTCCCTGACTGTACAATGGACATTTATATTAATAAACTAGACAAATTCGCACTTTAGAGCCATTCTTAGCATGATTTCAGAGTTAAAACAAATGAAAAAGTTATATCTAATAGTGACAACTTTCCAGCCTGTCGTCTAAAACACACCTTATCTATTTATTTTAGTCACCTCTTACGACCAATGAAGAGGTGCAATTCTAACGCGACACCCACGGGTCCTAAGATAGGATAAAATAATTTTCAATAAACGGAACAAGCTTTCATAGCTTTTTAAAGAGTTACGTACTGCTATGTTTGATAAGATATCTTAAGCCGATAGGGCAGATAACATTGCATTTACGTCAGTAACATAATCGATTCTGTTGATTGGTTTTAAGTAGTGTTGCACCGATATTACGAGGATCCTCTTCTATACATATATAAATATTATACCAAAGATAAGGATACAGCTCGCATTGAGTGTAGGTGATGTGATGAGTCGTTCACATGTCGGAATGATGATGACATAGAACAAAATAAAATAAAACTGACACCAATAGAGAGATCACTCTGCAGGCAGATGTTATGCCTGGGGACCGAAGTCCACAGAGAGTTTGGAAATCGTATTTATGCAACCGATTTTCGAAACTTCGTTAGCGCCATGTGGAACAGTTTTTGACGGGACGTGGATGACGTTTGTCGAAGAAGTTGTACTATTCAACGATAGGTGGCGCTAGGGTCCCTACAAATGTAGTAAGGAGAATACGTTTTTTCTTTAAATGGTACAATAAAGGGGCAGCGTAGACGACAGACTTTTGTGCGATCGAATCTGCAGCGCAATAAAAACTCTGAATGGCGCGCAGAGAGTTTCCATTCAGAGTTTTTATTGCGCCGCAGACTCGATCGCACAAAAGTCTGACGTCTGCGCTGCCCGAAAGTATTTGTAATATGACATTATGTTCAGCATAATCTCATAATCTTTGATTAAAAAAATTGTACACAATATAACTTTGGATCCTGGAGAGACATGAAATTACATATAAAGACAATCTGTAATTGATAGGCGATTTGACGTTAGAATCTCATACTTTTTATTAATATGGCATCTTATTTTCAGGTTGCGTACAGGATGGAGTGCGGCCCGGAGCGAACCTCCCTTGTCGGCGACAGAGCGGGAAGCCATCGCGGCTGTCGTGCGACGGGCAGAGAAAGTGGACGAGATTGAAGCGCGACGCGTTGGACGACTTGTCGCGCGACTTGAAGGTACAGTGGTTTATTCTCTAACGTAATGATAAGCTCGACGTTGAGATGTCAAATTAGTGTTGGAAAATTTGTCAACATGACATGACAGGTCTTATAGGACTCTACGTCTGTCTAGCGATTTGGCTTTCTTATGTATTCGTACGATCCGTTTGTTTCTTTACCAATTTTCAATTTTGGCTAAACGTTAGGTACTATTTCATAAAAAAATATTGCAGTATTTAACTTAAACGGTAAAAGTGTAAAGAACTAAAAATTTTGGCGTAAATTTGAAATTCTTACGCTTAAAAAAATAAACGCACTTTAAAATGATGTGAGTTTTAGCCACTACTGCCTAGTGTCTACTTAGCTATCTATAGTAGGTATATCTAAAAACTCCCTGTCTCGCCTAATGTAGGTTAAACCAACACAGATGTAGGTAGTTTCCTTTACAAAAATAACCCCGTGGCAGTCGGCTAGTCCCTCGTCCGGTCACCTTGTAATTTGCTTGCAAATCGTTTGACCCACCCCCGCGGGCCTTGGCTGTCGTCAGGCGTTCATTTGTTTTAATTCGAACCATGATAAGGGTTTTCTGCACTCGTGGACCGGGCGTACGGCGCTCTCTTGTTTATTAATGTCGTTGATTGTACTATTTTGATAATCTTATATATCCGCTCTGGGAACCGCAATGTGCTTGAGAACCGCAATGGGGAGCTACAATACAAACAAAATGTAGGATTATAGAAACTGTGATGGGCTGTTGACAGGATTAAAAATATATCATTGTAATTAGTCCGTTAATTAGATTATGGAAAAAAATGAGACACGTGTTTTTGGTTTATGAATTAACTAAATAGGTATTCGACAAGAGAAAAGATCATCAAACTTCCGGAGTGAGGGGACTCGAGACGTCCCGCCTAAAAAAAATTGTGACGTCACTCGAAACTTTAGAACACTGTATCCTCGTCATTTCTTGTTTGTCTAATAAAAGAAAAAACACGTGTGCAATATTTTTTTGTAATCTATCTGACGGACTAAATATTTTTTTTTAGTCATCTAAGTACCCAATTAATAACGAATAAGACTCGGAGTACGCATATGGGCACTTGCCTATCCCCTTTGAAAGTACAGTCAGGGAAATTGGATGTTTAGCAGGTTGAGATACTTCTAAAATCGGCCTTATTACTATTTCCAGCCAGTTGCATGACATACTCAATATTGAACTTCATGGTGAAGTTTGTCCTATAATGCGAACAAATTATGAAGGTGGTCAACCTGCTAAACATTCAGATTCCCTGACTGCACAAGAATATTGTTGGTCATTGTTCCTTTGCCTTCAGGGATGCGCCGATCAGCTCAAGGCCCAGCCCCGCGCAGCTGCCTGGTCTGTGGAGACACAGCCCGTCTCCTGGCTCCTCTCAGGACCTGTGCCATCTGCAAGAACTCCGCTTGTCCCAAATGCGTCATCGACATCAACTGCCACAGGTCAGTTTTAAACCCCCAAAACCCCCGACCAAAAGAGAGGAGTTAAGGTAAATGCCACAACGCCCAGTAGACGACACCCATCTGTCACCTATCTTACTATGACATAAGGCTGCAAGTGCCGTGTATTGCGTCAGTGTCGAGCACGGACGTTTACCTTTAAGTTTGTATTCATCACAGTTAACGTCATCTAGTTGGGCTGTCAGCTGTCGTTCGTCGCATTCGACCGACTACCCAGTGTCTAGTATGTTCATTTCGTTGGTGCAGTCGTTAACGAATTCGTTTACGAGTTATCGCAAAATTGTATGGAAAGCGAGACAGCGCCGCCAGCGGAACGTTTGCACAACTGCCACGGTCGACAAGTCTCCATACATTCCGCGACAACTCGCAAACGAATTCGTTAACGACTGCACCATCGAAATGAACATACTAGACGTACAGTGTACCTAATGAAAACAGTCATGGATTCGTAACGATTTCGTTTGCGAACCGCTTAGTTTATTTATGCAATTTATGACTGTGTACAATACTAAACCCCACCACAGACCACGCATATACGATAATATTTTATCTACTAATACATGCCATCTTTCCATATGTCGGTGCCAAAAGATACTTGACGGTAAATCTGCGCTGTGTGTGTTAGATCATTGAATAGGGAGCGATATTGACAGATGTGTGATCAGTAACAGATATTTTACCGCATCTGCTTAGTGTGTGACCAGTGGCGTAGCTAGGGGGGGGGGGCGGTCCGCCCCGGGTGTCACCCTCTTAGGGGTGAGATCCGGCTGTGAACCTTAGTAGTCAATGAAAAATTATAAATGGTAAAAAAAACATGTGGTCGGTAAATAAACATGATGAATCATAATTATTTTTTATTTTAACCTAACCGTTTCTATCGAATTCTAGGGGTGGGGGGGGGGTGACACCTATAATATCCGCCCTGGGTGTCACCCATGCTAGCTACGCCACTGTGTGTGACACGCTTAACGAGTTAAGAGTTTATAGTGACAGCGTAAACAGCGACGGCATTTTAACGATTTATTTGGAGAAATTTACTTCCACAAGTGACCGCTATTATTATTCTCAATACACATCATTCCAGCCCTATATCTATACTATTCTATATCATTCTATATCAAACTGTAGTGTGATCCCCCGCGTGGTGTCGAATTTAGATTAGCACCCCTTCATTTCTTCTGTGGATATCGTACGATAAAATAGATTAGGGTACATTTTATTTAGGCGACAGGCTAGCAATTTGTCACTATTATAACTTTTTTTAAACGTGAAAAAGGTGTGGATTTGTCTATTGTTTAGTGTGCTCTGTCTTCCCCAATTGGAAATACAATTTCACGTTTCGTACCTGCACACTTTTAACATAATTTTAGTTTGAAACATTAATGAAAGAGGTATAATAATAATAGTACCTAATTGGTTGCTAGCTTGTCGCCTATACCATTAACCTATTTCTTTAACGCCTCTAAAGTGTAACAACCATGGAAGAAATTTAGTTCCTACACCGACACCACACGGTTCAAAATTACGGCATAAATAATGAAACGGATGGTAAAAATATGGTTTCAGTGCGTCGGTACTCCTTGTTACATTGATACGCTGCATCCACTGACCCATTGACCTAAATATCGTGTACCCTGACAATTTGTACCAAACGCATTTAACAAACTACTAAATACCTACCCATATTGCTAACTACAGAACGTAAATAATTGAGTGGACCGTAAACCTGATCACTGCGCGACTGATGTTTACAAAACGGCTGAGCGGGCAAAAATCCAATAAACTTCCTATCCTATTTAGTCCGGGCCAAGTTACACGGATCTTAAACTTGGCGTCTCTGTCTAACAAGTCACACAATCATGCGTTAGAGTGGGACACAGAACTCATCCGGGTCGTAAGTTTTCGTCGCAATAAATGATTGGGACACGGTCGCGTCGAATTGTATCAGATCCGTTGATTACTCTGTAGGTAGGGTGTTAAAATACCCTACAATATAGGACTTTGTCTTTGACGAAATGTCTGGAAAGCTCTTTACATTCTAGTCCAAGTCTTCCTGCCGTTGTAGTGTTGTAACTGTACTTTTAATAAAAAGAAATATACAAAAAGAAAAATCGTTAAAGAATATTTTTACACTACATTTGTTTTACATTAGCAGGATTAACATAATACATTGCGTGTATGTGAAGTGAATGCGTTAAAAGTCGTCAACAGAGCCAAGTACCTTAATGTATTGTTTTTCATTTGCAAGGCAGCAAAAACTGGTCTAGTCTTAGTTTTGGACGCCATTCGAATGTGAGACTTTGAAACGGGTTTAACACTCTGAAAAACAGGAGTTCATCTTAGAATTGTTAGGAGAGAAGCTTTCAGAGCACTTTAACAGACGAACAAAGGCCGTACGAGATCAAACGTGCCTCTAAACTTATCAAAATTTTAATAAAATAAAAACATTCTGAGCGTCTAATGTAATGAAGTCTGTCAAGAAACGTGTCAATTTCGTTTGCTTATTAAACGCAAAGAATTGAATGGAAATCGTGTTGACCGCGGCATTTGTGCAAACGTGCCGCTTGGAGGCGCTGTCTCAGTTTTCATACATTTCGTCGCGTTAATACGCAAACGAAATCGATGCCTTTCTTGACAGACTTCATTACACTAGACGCCCTGTATAAAATTGTATATTCGAATAACCAACTTATTTCTAATACTCCCCGTAATAATAGTTCCTCGTATGGTGCCGGGTTAGAATGCCGCCTCCCCCTTTCTGGGAAAGTCTTAGTGTATTGTGGGCGATGGGCTAGCAACCTGTCACTGCAATATCACGAATAAATAACCATCTGGTTACCTTGAAATTGCTAAACATGGCACTGGATTTTTGAATTCATGCGCTCTGCCTACCCCTCTTGGGAATACAGGCGTGAGAATATGTAAGTATGTATGTATTCTAATACTTACATCAGTCAGGCCACAGACGTATCTACCTATATGTACATGCCATCTACACAGTAAATATGTATCTACCCAGTCTAGTCAGTTTAAAGGAGATGAATTAATAGCTTCTCTTTTTGAAGTCGGTTCAGGGGTAATCCAGGGCACCAGGTGGATATAATTATCGGCGTCGGGTTGCCTCAATACGATCGCAACTTTACCAACTCGTAACAGCCAACTTATTAAGGTATTTTGTTATTTGGCAAAAGTTTCGCGAAGTAATTCCTGCCCGAAGTTTGTGAGAAAAGGGTACAATTGAAGCTCCTAAGAGTCAAGCCCTCATTATCTTTGGCTTGATGAAAGTTTAATTAGATACCTGCTCAAAATGGTGTCGTTTTGCGAGATTTTAGTTTAGGTTCCTGTCCCTACAATACAAGTTATACTTACATAGGTACGTATCTAAACATCGCACCTGTAAATACTCCCAAATGGGGTATGCAAAGCACTTGAAATGTTATACGGTCAAAACCATAACGATTTCACGTTTAGTATACTTAGTGTTAGCTGCGAAAATCGGTTGTATGGCACATCCCTACGTAGGTCGCGGGGAACGTGTCCCAACACTATACTTTTGTACTTTTGACGTATGGTGGCGCGTCTTCTCGCTGTCTATAAGCTAACAAGATTATTAAATATACGATAAGTGGTTCAATGTCTTGTTCATCACAACAGTCTACTTTTGGCATAATTTTAAACATCGTTGAAAGATGTGTACCTAATAATGATAGGTCGCTTAAAGCATAAGTACCAATACCCAAGAGTCACATTGGTGATTGGTTTGATTGATTGGTCCAACCTTAGTCGTTTTTTACAACATCTGCGGAAGAAATGGAGAGGTGTTATTCTAAATCCAACACCTTACGAGGAAAGACAGAAAAAGGGATTATTTAACGCTTAAGCCATTATTACATACATACATACATATTCTCACGCCTGTATTCCCAAGAGGGGTAGGCAGAGCACATGAATTAAAAAATCGAGCGCCACGTTTAGTAATTTCAGGGCAACCAGATGGTTAAACGTGATATCGCAGTGACAGGTTGCTAGCCCATCGCCCACAATACACTAAACCTTTCCCAGAGTCGACTCTTACGACACCCACGGGAAGAAAGGGGGACTAACCCGGCACCACACGGGCATTAAGCAATTATTGTCTCTTCCTATTCGCGATTTTGCACATTTTTTAAAGTCTGCGATGGAGTTGCATGCTAATGTGAGTTGGGTAAATTGTTGAATCGATACTTTTGGACTATGAATTAGAATAAATCTCTAAATAAGAACATAGTACTATACATATTACTCAGGTAAGCAGTACTCTACAAAACCACTTTCAGAGGACAGAAATATATACAAGCCGGTCAATTATAACCCTACTGCCAGAGTCACCCGCCGTCTGAGAGACCTGATCAAAGATCA
>BHDV01017788.1:83309-95659 GCA_005406045.1 Adoxophyes honmai | reverse complement strand
TTTTGATTCCCTTGCAAGTGTCGAAAATTTGCGGCATAAACGGCTGTATCTTTTGATTGCGTTAGCTTAGAAGTTTGATTTTTTTACAGCTTCAAGGGACAGTAGACTTGAGTAATTGATATAAATTTCAGCTTCATACCTCCACGCCTTCCTGAGAAAAAGGGTCTTGACAGACGGACGGACGGACGGACGGACGGACGGACGGACGGACGGACGGACAGACGGACAACAAAGTGATCCTATAAGGGTTCCGTTTTTTCCTTTTGAGGTACGGAACCCTAAAAACGCAAATAACAGTAGGTATTAAGAGTTTAGTTAGACGTAACTTGAGCCCCTTGACTGAACTGAAAAGTAATTGAATTTGATAACCAAAATTATCAGGATTTAAGACTAAAATTAATTGTTTGCCTGGCCATTAGGGAAATACTGAATTTTTGTTTCATATTCCTGCGTTTCCTTGCCATTTCAAAAATAACTTAAGTCTCGCCCTTCTTGTTTTGCACTTGGTCCGTTTTTGACATTTATGTCCCCGGCATTTGTTGGACCTTTTCCTCGAATCCGAATAATTCGTTACATTTTCTGTCGCATTACTGTTACCTTGATAAAAATGTTAAGCTTCCTCAGGCTGATTTTCGAATTGCTCATATTTCAGCGTAATTTTAAAAGCTTTTATTTAACTTGCCTATGTAACTTGATCGGATTAAATCTAGGCCCATTTGCAGTTGTTGGACTTCAATTTTAGCGCAGTTATAAATACCTATTGTACCTACGTTACTTTGCCCCAACAAGATTACGTTGCCCATGCCCATCGATATAATCGCATGTAATCACACAAAATTTCAATACATGACCGCATTAAACAAAAGCCTATTACTTCTTCTATTAATCGGATAATGAAGGAATAGAAAGTTTATTTATTTAATAAAAAGTTTTTACAGATGCCTAAGTACCCGGTAAGAATAAATTAACCCAAACTTACGGTACGGTATAACTTTTTGCCATACAACATCACATACACATCGTTGCTATAATATAGACGACCACTCTTAACAACGCAAGTCGCCACAGCAGATATAAATTGTACAATCGAATCAACGGATTCCTGACCCACCGTAGAACGTTGTCACAATAAACGTAACAAAGATTTCCCTGGTCAAGCAATGTAATGTCACTATGACGTTCACTATGAATAGGTTCTATCGTGGGTCAGGAATCAATTGGTTCGATGGTACAAACCAACTGACTATTATATCCATACATAAACAAATATGGATGGAGGGTGCACGTGGAATTTGTTTTACAAAGTTTGCTTTGTAAACTAAAGTTCTGTTATTGTAGGAATTCCTTGACCTTCTTAGATGCGGACTATAGCTTATTGTTACCCAAACTCAATGTCGAGTCAAAACTATTGTATTGTTGTAGTAGGATTCCAGTTTCAGTATTTATTTATTTGATGTTGTTTACTCTACTGTTTAAGACTTTATCCTTGAGATTTTACTAAGTTTATTAACACCGCTTATTCATTATACTAAGCATTCTGGTGCCGGGTTAGAATAGCACCTCCCCTTTCTTCCCGTGGGTGTCGTAAGAGTCGACTCTGGGAAAGGGTTAGCGTATTGTGGGCGATGGCCTAGCATCCTGTCACTGCAATATCACGTTTAACCATCTGGTTACCCTGAAATAGCTAACGTGGCACTGGATTTTCGAATTCATTTGCTCTGCCTACCCCTCTTGGTAATACAGGCGTGAGAATATGTATGTATGTTTGTATGTATTCTGATGCTTATTAATCAGACGAGAATGACTCGTGTTTTGATCGAAAAGATGACACTTGGAGTAGGTACAGCAGATCATGTTTTTGACGAGTTGGAAGAAAATGTTTGGGCGAAACTATACAAACTGCCAAGTTTCGAAATCTGCCAAATTAACCTAGTACACTTACAATGTTTCAGTTTGGAGAGTTTCTTGAAAGTGTACAATCGAATGCGTTGCTTGTGCCTAGTTTGCGGCGTGAGTTTAATTAGTAGCATTCCTCTGGGATGCAACAAACTTCACTTCTCTATTCGCGACTCTAAACTGGGTACAGTCTCCGGCAAATGAGTTGGCAAGGATTTAAATACAGGGCTACTTCTACTACTTAATACGTTGAATGCAATGACGGACACCGTGTGTCCGACAATAAACTGTCCTCTGGGCCGGACCTTAAACCGAGAAACGTCCGTAAACTGCCACTGTCTGCTATCTGTACCTCCAATATTTTGAAAGACTTATAAACTCTAAGTCTCTAATTTTTTTTTCGTTGCTAGTGACCAGACTGTACTATAGGGCCGTGGACCGTTTTTTAAAAACAGTCAAAAACGGCTGTCGGTCGTCTGGAGACGTTGGAAGCAGAAGTAACCGAAAACGCGCAGTGATCGGTGATTGTTGTCCGACACGGCCCACTGGAAAAGGCTTGCTGGCGGTCACACGGTGTCCGCTGCGGCTCATCGGGCTAGATTTTATTTTTAAGCTGGCATTCAATGTTTTAAAAATTGGACAAGTTAGATACCGGGGACTCAGACAAAACTCGACGTAGGTACAGTCAATGACTTCAATTAATTTGCCACCATAGAACCTTTTCAAAGAAAAAATAGTTACGATTTCCCTTGACAATTATTAGGATGGCACTATGACGTTTACTGTGAGTTGATTCCATGGTGGCTCATGATTTAAAGTCCTTGACTGTTTGTGCCTAGACAGTAGATAAATTATCCGGTAATATCGATGCCGATGTTATTTATCACTATCGCATACCTATACAGTTTTTTTAATAAACCAACAGCACGATGTTGAAACATACAGGTTAGGTATGTACGTCAACTTGTTATGGGATGTTAGAAGCTCGTACCGGCTTGTCCGGCTTTAACATTTTTAATTAAACCGTAAACTTTGTCTCGACTGCGGGTAACATCAAACGACTGGGTTTCGTCTGCATTTCCACATCTTGTTTTAATAAATGTGAAGCTATCCAGAGAAATTATATCGCAACTAACTTTATAAATGTACTTTGAGTTACAGTAAGTGTATTCAATGTTTATTTCCTCTATTTCTCTAATTTACCCGCGAGCGATTTATTCGAGCGTTTCAACATTTCATTTGATTCCCTAGCTACATTTTATACAAATCTGCTGACTATTTGATACAGTGCCTAAGGTAAACGTCCCTGTGCTCGACACTGACCCAATACTTGGCACTTGCAACCTTATGTCATAGTAATACAGGTGACAGATGGGGGTCACCTACTGGGCGTTGAGGCGTCGAGAATTGGTACTTTTATCCTATTTCTTTAATAGATAACTAAGCGACTACATGACATTCTTCCACATTTAAAGAAATGTGTCCAAATGAATGGGATTGTTTTAACGCTCGAATAAATGCACATAAGTATATTACTAAGTATGTCATTTTTATTATTAGTGCTACTTTTTTTTATACAAAATCCGCGACACCTTAGATGCATAAAACGTAGGCAAGTATTCGTGACGCTGCAAATTGGTCCAATCTACCTACTCTCAAAATATTTGACAGTTCAACACTTCAACAAAGTAATTACAGAATTGTTACGAGTAAACCTTTTAACAGGGGGTCATTAACAAAGCCTTTTCTTTTTTAAAAGTCGTTCGACTTAACTTCTCCGCAGGTCGCCCATTCGTTCCAGAGAGCAGTACATCTGCAACCTCTGCGCAGAGACTCGGGAGATGTGGAAGAAGTCAGGAGCCTGGTTCTTCAAATCTCTGCCGAAGTACATACTCCCGGAGAGACGGGCCACGGGCCGCTATAACGACACCGAGCTGGCACGATCCTTGCAACAAGTAAGACTGAAGGTAAGTTTATATACTCCACTCCAACTAGCATTTTCTCGCGACTTAAGTAAATAAGACTTTAAATAAAGAACCATCGTATAGATTTCCATCAAAATAAATCTTCTAATAAAATCTTAAGTTAAATCCTTTGGATAGGTACTGTAAGTTTGGGTTATTTTCCCCAACAAGATTAGTTTTCCCGCCGGTACAAACGCACTTTATCAAGCTACCTAATAAATTTCGATAAATGACCGCAAACAAGAAAGTTTACCTATTAATTGGATAAAAAATGGTGTGTAAAGTAGTCTTGTTGGGGCAAAGTAACCTAATCTTACCTACAGTAAATTGAGAACGAGGTTCTACCAAAGTGTCTCCCGACTTCATCGATGTATAATCCTTTTACAATTCTTTGACTAAGTGCCTTTCAATTCTGTCATCAATTACTGAGCTGTATAATGAGGCACCATAAGTGCAAGGCCTATTAGCACTTAGAACCTTTATGACTACAAGCAATAAATGCCCAGTTATATACTGCTGTAAGGCTGCTGTGAAGTTGGCAATACGTGTTATATAAACGTTTGTAAGTGTGTTTATAGCGGGCTTAAGTGCATTTGCTTGCTTTTTGTGCCTCCCGTGACTCGATTTCAGAGAAGTGTTTTGTGCACGTTGTTAGGCGAAATTTTCATAAATCCAAACGTGACGTAATAATTTCTATCGTCTGTACGGTAACACGTGTGACTCGGGCTCCGCCGTACTGTGCTAGACGTATTGACGTGTTAATGCTGGTATACTCAGTTTCGATTAAGATTAGAATTATAACCGTCATATCCTCACGCGATAAAGTAAACCCAAGGCGTCACCGCAAATGATGTTTCTGCAATAATGATTTCCAGTTTACTTTTGGTTTTCTGAGAAAATATCAAATTTTGTCCGTTGAAAGTCTAATCTTAAATGAAATAGAGAATAAGACACTTAAACGTGCAGTTTCTGAAGACGTCGATGTTGAAACACTTTAAATAATACCTATGAAAATTCTACTAAAAAACAAATACATCTGCCGACCACAAACATTGCTGCACCTCGGGTCTTAGAAAGAGGCAATTGACATCACATAAGTTAGAGCACGACAACGCTCTACAATGCTGGGATTAACCCAAAAAACGATGTGCAGAGTTTGTGAACAGGTACTGTTAGCAAAAGATTACGAAAATCCGAATTACCTATCCATCGTAAAGCATTTTACTAATAGTATGTATAATCGGAGGTGAGAAGGAGAAGCCTATGTCCAGCAATGGATGTCTTATGGCTGAAATGATCACGATGATGTACAATCGTTCTGTTAATAATCAACCATTAAAGCCTCCATATAAATAGCATGGTTTCATTAGCACTTAGGCATTCATTCTAACAAAAACTAAACCTGCCCACCCAGCTGCGGCAATTGTGTACCTAATTTATAGACCTAATACAATCTAGCCTACAATAGAACTTTCTCAATATGTTCAGCGTAGCAGACTGAACGAAAAACGAGCCTTTTGTTCTGAACGACATGGCCTTACGTTTTCATTTAGATAATACACAATACGAAAGCGAGGCTTCACTCGACGTTGTAGTGATATAGTAGATAAAAAAAGAAAATCTCACGTTGAAAACGTCCGTCGTCTGAATATCTAAATATAGAGCTTTTTTTTAAATCCGGATGCCTGGCAGTTCTTCACGAGCCTCGACATACTATGAGATAATTAACATATTACTTACGTAGCGGACATTCGAAGTTTAAAATGTTCGATAAAATCGATGGCTATTGCTACGTAAGCTAAAACGTCTGAATAAAATGTACGACGAATCTTACTGCGCTAAAATGCAGGAAATAAAGATCCAGATTGCGTATTTATGTCAGCTCAGACAGAAAGCACCTCTGGACATAATTTATTTTATTTCCTTGGTATGAAATGCACTATTAAGCTTCTACGAAGGACGCAACATAAACTGCTTTTCCCGTTAAAGTCGAGATCGCTTTGCACGCTCCGTAGAGTTGACTCTATAAAGATCTTTAACTGCATACAGTATAAAATAATAGTCCCAAGCGGAGGTAGTTCTAACTTACTATATGCTCCATAAGAAAGATAATAGGAAACAGCGAAGGATAACAAAACTATCCTACGGGCTTATAGGTAGTGAAAGGAAAACAATATTATAACTACGCCTTCCACTGTTGTTACTGTGATTTCACAAAAATATTTAAGTGCAGTGATTTTATTTCATGTTCTCAGTTGAAGAGTTACTTTTCTAATCAATTTGAAAAAAAAATACAGGTTAGTCAATTTAATTAACATATTTTTAACTGCGAACTATGTTTGTTGTTATTAGCTCTTCAGTTTTTTTTATTTATAAAATCAAACAACAGGAATCGGTCCCTACAATAATACCTATTAAATTAATACGAATAGATCCCAATGTTAATAGTTTTATTTAAAATTCGCCATGATCATGGTTACCCTACAAGAACAACATTCACGCAATTGTCACTCGCTTACACGATCACTGATTGGTCGACGTCGCTAGTTGTAATAGGGTGGCCATTAATTTAGTACATTTTCCAGGAGGCGGGCAACAGTAGTAATGAGAAAACGGACTCCGAACCAGGATCACCACTCAGCGTCCACGCCCCTTCCTTCTCACGACAACCAAGCAACTCTGAAAGCAGAAAATCCAACGATTCGCCACATGTAAGTACCTACTTATTGTTACAAATAGTTACTTAGAATGCTCCTCGGATTAGGTTACAAAAATGTGTCGATGTCGAATTTGCTGTAACACTTCTGAAACCACAAATCTGATCCGAAACTACGACACAAAAAGAAAACAAATCGTTATGGAAAACCCAAGGCATTTACAGCCTTTCACATTAGCAAGGCAGACATTATTTGACTACCCGCGCGTTAAGATGAAGCACTCTTTTTGTACGAACAATGGGTACAATTTTCTTTGATATTCTTGATTCTACACGAGTAATACTCATCATTATTACACGTAATGTTTTTTAAATGAAGCGGAATTGCGTTATTTACCGTTCTGCAGAGAATATTCATAGTATTTTTCAAAGACAAAAACCCTCGAGCTATCTAATAAGACAACGTTTCGTTGAACATTAGCCCGCGTTCATACTTATTAGTCGACTAATCCTATAAAGTATGTAGTTATAAATATTAAAGGTTTTGTGTTATGTCATTGTAGGTAAATACAGTATTTACCGCAAAGGATTAAAGTGTGAAACTACAATTTTAGACTTAATCAAGACGTCTGAAATCATACAAAGTTTTCTGAATTTCTAAAAATGTGTTTATCTACACTAGTATCGTAATTCGTCTTAAATTCGATCAAAAACTGTAGACACTGACTAGTATTGCAATAGGTTAAATGCTGTTGTGAAAAAGTTCCTGTCTTGATTGTAAATCAATATTTTCATTATGATATCGAAGAAACCTTTTTGCAAGAAATGTCACTGTGTACTAATCAAAGCAATATGAAAGTTATAAAACTCATTAACTCATTATAAAATGGTTCAAAGTGGCACGGATTCTTTGACTGTACCTAATGGTACGAGATTTGAATTTCGAACATCGTCCAATACACTCCTTGAAAATCCTGTCGAAAAGAAATGCGTACTTGCCGAGATCTGTCATTTTTGTCTATGGTTTAAAAAAAGTTGATTTACCGCCATTTTTTGCGTCATTCCTGCCTGTGTACCATTGTTTAAAAAAAAACTATCATGGTTTACTTTTAAATTGTTCTTTACTTTTGGAGTGACTTGTGAGTGACTTACGAACGACTCACTGTTTAGTTATAAAGTCATGAATGTCACGATAATATTCCTGGAGATATTCACTCGTCTAAAAAAACTGTTCATAAAATGTTTAGTGTGACCGTGGATTTATAATCTGTTTTTACCTCGTTATGAAGTTACAAGTAAAAACGTTTTGCTAGCGTAAGTTCCTTTTAAGTACTTGAATTCATAATTGGGAAACTTTTTGGAGAGGTTTTCTTTGCGTATTACTGAGTAACCATTTTCATAGAATCGCAAAATTGTAAACAAAATTAATTGTAAAATGTTAAATAAATATACAGGGTGGCCGCAAATGGGTCGTAAATATTGTTACCAGTAGTCGGGTATACGCATCTAAAACCCCTGTAAAATATTAAATTCATTAAATAATATATAAAGCTGAAGAGTTTGTTTGTTTGAACGCGCTAATCTCAGGAACTACAGGTTCACATTGAAAAAATCTTTTTGCGTTTGATAGACTATTTATTGAGGAAGGCTTTAGGCTATATAACATCAAGCTGCGACCAATAGGACCGAAGAAACAGTGGAAAATGTGGAAGAAAACGGGGAACATTGGTCACTATTCCACGCGGACGGAGTCGCGGGCACAGCTAGTATTAAATATTTTCCGAAAATCCTTTAATTCATTATTGACCTTATGGAAGACAAATGTTTCATCGCTTCTCAGGTCATTGCGCCCAGTGTTTTACCTACTTTACGTCCCGTAAACAAGTTCCGTTAGTATGAGCGTACGCACCTACAATCATTCGACATTGCGATGTCACGCAGTTTACTAAAAGCCGAAGTACAAAAGACTAGGCAATATGTTCAGATTTTCATTCCGGGAAAAAACTGCTTTACACGACCACTGGTTAAAATATTCACGGTAGATTTCCGGCCACTCTGTATATTACCTGTCAACGTGTCTGTTGCCGTGTGGCATCGGGTTGAGAATGATACCTCTCCATTTCTTCTGTGCATGTAGTAAGAGGCTACTGAGGAAGTAGGTTTAAGTATATTTTCGACAGCATGTTAGCTATCTGTCACTATTAGGTCACTTAAAATCTAAAAATGGTGCTAGAAGTGGCTCCGTGTAGTAGTTACGATGTCTATGTTAACGGAAATGTATGTAATCCGTCATTGTATACAATTCCTAGGAAATGTATGTAATTCCTAAAATCGCACGGAAATGTGTGAAATAAATTACATATTACACATTTCCTAAATCGCAATCGGAAATGTTCAAAAATGGCTGCCGAATCACGCATCGCGCTTATGTAACAGCGATTTTATTTAGGTTAGGTTAGGTTAGATTTATACATTTTTCCATCCCTGGGACACCCGCATTTCCCTGGGACACCCGCATCCAACGAGGCTGGTTGGGTTTTATTGGGTATTCCTCCCCACTCTGGGGGGGGGGCGAGTCCCACACACCCCCTGGGTTGTCGTCGTGATGCGGAAACGACTCAGGGATAGTACGTAAATGCATTTCCCAACCCAAAAAAAAAGGTTTATTACATTTCCTAATACGATATTGGAATTGTATACAATTCCGAGGAAATTTATACATTTCCTAGGATATCTATGTATTTAATCGTTTTTCAAACAATATTTTATACATTTCCTAAATAGTATCGGAATTGTACACATTTCCTAGGATTTGTATACAATTCCTTGATTTCATACATTTCCGGTAACATCTATACATACTCGTATACTAGTTACGTTTGTATGTTGACAATGATTATTGACGCCTGAGATATAGGGTATTGATACGATCACTCAATCATTTAGTTATATCTATTATGTTTGGTGTACCACGCGCCGCTGCAAGGTTTATCTGATGGTATACCGAGGCATTTACATAATAATCGCGCATATGTTCCCAAATGGGGTAGGCAGAGCACACAACACATCGCATAGACAAAACCAAGACTCCAGAATTTCAGGTTTAAAAACAGATGGAACAGGTATTATAGCGGCAGGTCGCTAGCCTATTGCCTAAAGCACACCTAAACCTATTTCCTTAGGCGCTCTTAGGCCCTGCCCAGACGATAGACTATCCGCGACGGAGTTTTTAGTCAGTGAAAATAGAACCTATGGAATTATTATGGATTAACGCACACGACGCGCAAAAAGTTCATACAATCCATGCAAACTTTTTGTGCGCCGCAGATTCGATCGCACAAAAAGTCTGCGTCTGCACTGCGCTTTGCGAAATCCACAGAAAAAATGGAGATGTATTATTCCAATCCGACACCACACAGAACAAGGCACCGAGGCGTTTCAATGCTAGAAATTTGTAGCTTCAAATATATTTTTTAAATGGTTACCCTGAAATTGCTAAACGTGGCACTGGATTTTTGAATTCATGTGCTCTGCCTACCCCTCTTGAGAATTATGGGACAGTATTAGGCGTAATCAATTACTATTGAAATTAATTACACGGTTACATTCGAGTAATTGTGATTCCTCAGTAATTCATTACCTAGGTTATCAAAATTACTGTAATAGTCTCCTGTGATTACATTTGTAATACATTTCTTTGGAATCGGTATTATAAACCGCTGCTGTAAGCTTAATTCTTGAGTAATCAAATACTTAAGTAAAACTACTACAGACTAGATTACTTCAATTAAATGCCAAACCTTTTCAATGTGTCAATTTCGTTAACGTCACTAAAATAAAATCGTATATATCATTGAAGTAAATAAGATTTATACGCTTGTAGATGATCAAATTTAACTTTTAAATGTGCATAAAAATACTCTAACCAACCTATCTGGGTGTATGTAAGATTACGACATTGAATGTCCCATATTGCAAAAATCTCATTGTCACCCAATTAGAAAAGGACACGCGCATCTCTGCTAATGGTACTGGTCTTGGAACGGCCTTTAGTGGGGACCTCACAGTCCGTATATACTTGGTCCAAGTACAGGCGTGACAATATGAATGAATGAATGAATGTTTTTTTTCTCTATACCTAGAGCTTTTTATCACGTCACTCGAATATCACACTGAATTCATTTCGCTAAAAAGACAAAGGCTGTCTCTACAAATGGGAACTTCCTGGAGCATCGACGTGACGGACGCAGTGGGCTATTGTTTCTTCCCGGTGAACAGAAATCGTGTATCTGATATTTGGGTCAAGGTTTTCCTCGTTGGAATGATTTTTAATTACGAAAACGGCTGTTCTGACGTAACGTGCCGTAATTTTATGCGAATATGCGCGGGAATAAGATCGTTACAATTTTTTGGGGTACATATATACATACATACATCACGCCTGCATATGACTATTTCACGTTTCGAGATCACTTTTAGCTAGCATATTTTTTTTAGGTCTTGAGTTGACATGCTCCTAGTATGTCGCTTAAAATATATCTCAACCTAATTCCTTAGTCGCATCTTACGACATCCACGGAAGAAATGGAGAAGTGTTATTTTATCCCGACCCCACACAGGAGAGATTTAAAGATGCCCTAAAATTTTTGAACGTAGATAAAATTACAAAATAAGTTTTTACAGTATCATCCACCGAGTTACAATAAATAAAAATCTGAAACTCTATCGAAGTAAACACAAAAAGAAAAACATTTCCATTACCATTTGAAACAAAAATGGCGGCATCAAGAAAATCACCGCTTACATACAAAGTAGGCTCGGAACATATATTTAGTGACACTCACTAACTGCGCAGGCAATAAAGGGAACATTAGCGAGGGCAGATGAATTCAAATTGAGTAGATAAAGTTAAATTTAGGTGTTTTAAACGTCAAGGGTAGACGGAACGTCCACCGGAGCTGGGCGAGGTTAAAACATCGCTTCGCTTTGCCTTGCGATATGCGTTTACAATTTGCATACGTGCATAACATACATAAATATGACACCTGTATTTTCGGATGGGGTGGGTAGAGCATATGAAACGCTATATAGACAAAACCATGACTATTTCACGTTTAGCCACGCACGTTTTTTTAGGTTTTATGTTGGCAGGTATAATAGTGACAGGTTGCTAGCCTGTCGCCTAAAATATACCTTAACTTGTTTTCTTAAGAGGTGACCTTAACTACGACATCCACGGTAGAAATGAAAAGGTGTTAATCTAAACCCGACACCACATGGGATTTAACTATCGTTTTAAATTTTATTTTATTCGCTTATCATGTAGGTGGGCAATGGATTTTGTCCTTTAACCATCGCTTGGCTGTAATGGATGAGCGACCCAAGACTCAAGGTTTTAAATACGTTAATGAGGAAACGCTTCTATTTTTAACGTAAGCGTGAAGGTTTCAAGAAAGTATCGATTATAAAGTTTACGTTTACTTAATTAAAATTATAAATGAACAGGAAATCGGTTATAAAGGAGTTAATTTCGCCTGAAGGCTTTTATTCAGCTCCATGCGGTTTCAAAGACAAATTGCGTGTTCGTTATAACAATTGTTAATAATTAAAAAAAAGTCCCCGAGCTGTTTGGTAAAGTAAAAGTTGTTTCTTGTTTTTTTTTAATACATTAAGTGACAATAACACGACAACTGTCTTCGTACTTTTTGCGTCGCTCATTGCAAAGTGAACACAACTACATACAACAGGTGACTTACTAAACTTTTTCACCTATAACATATATTTTTGTCACTTCGATTGGCTCTAAATTTATCTCTGCTACTCATGGGCGTAGC
>BHDV01017788.1:63443-83279 GCA_005406045.1 Adoxophyes honmai | reverse complement strand
CCCCCCCCCGAAACTAAATCCTGGCTACGCCCGTGCTGCTACTACTTTTACCAAGACACGACCTACATTTCAGTAATAATTGTGCCGAACCGAAATCTCCGCCTGTTTGACAGGTGATATGTTTGGAATTAGTTTCGCCCCGAATTCTGTTAAAGAGGACATTTTTATTTATTTCTTAGAATAGTTTTTTCAGCTTAATGGGTTTGTAAGTTTGACAGCTATTTGCCTGTGACGTGATGTCATCGTAGCTGCTAAATATGATGATTTATTTTGGAGTTTTGGATGAAGTTTAGTTTAGTTTTATATTCGAGGTAGTTTTATAAACAAGGCGATGTTTTATTGACCAATGTGGATGAAACGAAAAAGGTAGGTACGTCAGGAGTGATAGTTTGTATGTGTGGATGTTTAATTGCATCATTTTGGTGTATTGCTTAACGAATAACGATCAAAAAGTAGGTAAATAAAGCTTAAACAAAGCATAAAAAACCTAAAACTAAATATTACTAATTTAAACTAAAACTAACATTAAATACCACCTCTAAACCATTTTTTTTATTCATTGACGGTGTATGTTGATTAACACGCTATGAGTAATTTTACCCGTGTGGTGCCGGGTTAGAATAGCACTTCCCCCTTTCTTCCCGTGGGTGTCGTAAGAGTCAACTCTGGGAAAGGGTTAGTGTATTGTGGGCGATGGGCTAGCAACCTGTCACCGCAATATCACGTTTAACCATCTGGTTACCCTGAATTTGCTAGACGTGGCACTGGATTTTTGAATCCATGTGCTCTGCCTACCCCTCATGGGAGTACAGGCGTGAATATGTATGTATGTATGTATGTATGAGTAATTTCACAGAGCTACCCATAAAATCTATTAGGTACTTTCTCCCTTCTTCTCCATTAATTAAATTATTTGAAAAAATCCGTAAAAGATAAAGTTACAAAATACCAGTAATAATCTAATAACGAAACACCTGAAAAATGTGAGCACATTTTTTAAATATCGTGTTCAGGCGTCTGATATTTCAGCCGCTGGTATCGGCGATTGAATTCACCGACTTTGAATTGAGTTAAAAAATAAAACTAAAAGCTCGTAGCTCGCTACGTAGTGCTACGGCGTAGCATGTGCTACGCGTATGTTATGTATAAGTCTTTATTGTTATACAAATCACATACAGATCGATTTGTGCACGAAAAGTATGTAAATTTTATTGTGATGTTAATGAGTTGGCAAGTATGTATGGGGAAGAACAAAAAGTGACATTTAGGTTATCACTATTAATTTGTTCTTTTGTGACACGAAAATGTACTTATGATACATTTGTATGGATAATCTCCATATTACAAAGTAAAAAAAAACAGTAAGAAGCGATAAAGTATATTTTACTGTTATACCTAGGTACATATTTTATCTAACTTACAATTAAAAACCAGTTAAATGGCTACGAAGCATGAAATAATCACAGTTCCATCTATACTAGAAACCGATAGGTACTTAAAAGATGGTAAACAATCTTGACGTGTCTTTTTATTTAAACATACACTTTATAAATCAAAATCTTTACATTTTACAATTTAGGTATGAAAAAATCATTTACTTTCATAATTGAATTGTATATTGTAACGATTTTCATTTTTAGACTGTGTATTTCAATAAAAATACATGTCAAGATTGTTTACCATCTTTTAAGTACTTATCGGTCTATAGTATAGGTAACGTTTTGTGTGCTCTACCTTATTAGGAAATACAACCGTATGTATAGTAAAACATGGATTGTTAGTCAACCGCAGCGTCGAATATGTACGCATGTGTGCAACACCCTTAATTTTACGTTGAAATCGGCAGACGGCGGTAGATATTCCGTCAATTTTCCATCTAGTAGGGCGATACCAGAGATTGAATAGGAAAGACCCTTAGGAATACGTGAACGCTCGTGTTTGTGTTGAGAGCTCGAATACACAACCAATAAGGGGCCAAGTAGGTATGTAAGACTGTGAAAGACTGACACTTGTCATGTGGTCAAGTAAAGCCGAGTCCAGACGAGTGTAACGTGTATTGTAATCCACCGTGTAATGTATCGTTACATGTAGAATTACAGTAATGCTCATAGTGCCGTCCACACGTACAATTTGTGTTACATTACACGATGGATTTACATTACACGTTTTTTTTTTTTTTATGGGGTGTGGTGTCCGACCGCCAGGAGAAACCGTTATGGACACCGAGAAGGGGCGGCTCACGGGCTAAACCTTAGCGGCCTGGATCCACACCCCCCATGGGTTATCGCCGATATTTTTTTCAGCGTTACATTACACGTTACACTCGTCTGGACCCAGCTTTAACTAAATAGCCGTGATAACCCAGCGGTTTGACTGAAGCCTAGAAGCATCCAGATTTGCATCTCTGAGATTTTCCAAACTTATGTTTGATATTTACCACGAATTACTCGGTGAAAGAAACTGTCGCGAGGAAACCTTCACACAGCGACGAATTCAATGTTGTGTGTGAAGTACCCAATCCGCACTGGGCCCTCATAGGACTATAGCCCAAGCCCTTACATACGGAAAATAGGCCTGTGCCAAGCTGTGGGACGTATTTAGGCTATTATTTATACATTCAGTTAAATTCGTTTAAGAATGACTGCCACAAAGGCAGACACACAGATTACATGGCACCAATTTTACGAATTGAGGGTTAATAAAATGAGCAAAATATTCCCTTTCCAAGAGTTGAAAATAAGGGAATGAATAATGAATCTAGTTTATTGAATTTACGATGCTTCACGTCATCTTTTATTAAGGCATTTTCGCCAGAAGCGAAGGAATTTTAATGTTTCATTTTTATTTTTGAAGGCTAAATAATTTTAATGTTTTAGATTCAATAGTCCTGGGTATGAGTATGACGCTTTTCCTACCTAGGCACCTACTTACATTTGCTAAGTTAACCAAAAACTGTATGGCTTTATCGTATACTTAGAATGATATCTCGCAAAAAGCATCAACTAACATCAGTTGCTAGCTTGGCGCCTAAAATATACCTTAACCTATTTCCTTAGCCGCCTCTTACGACATCCACGGAAGAAATGGCGAGGTGTTTTCCTAAACCCGACACCACACGGAAATTCTTGATTATTCTACATCGTTATTTTTGAAAAATTGTTTTATACAAAAGCACGCTAAAACTGCATGAAGCGACGCACAATTCCCCGCTATCAATGCTCTTTTTTTTGAGAAATCCAGTGTTTCTATTTGCAAAAACTTGGCCCACCCTGTAAAATGTCGAGGCCGAGCTACCCTATGTTGCCAAGTCGTTTATAAACCAAGGAAAATGTCAGTGAGCTTACCATTACGGATAAATGTCTTAAAAGTAGACAATAAAGTAGAGATATGTATAGTTTTTGACAGATAATGTTAAAGTAAAGGTTAGTAAAGTGTCTAGGAAGGTCTGTGCGGGATGACACCTCTCCATTTCTTCCATGGATGTCGTAAAAGGCGACTAAGGAAACAGGTTAAGATATATTTTAGGCGACAGCCACCTCTCATTATACTATTGTACCTACCTTTTATTTATCTAACTCAGGGGTTCCCAACCTTTTTTTGGTCAGGGACCACTTTAATGTTAGTCTTGTTGGCAGGGACTACAATGTAGCTATAATAAAATTCACTCATTGTACGTCGGCCGACGCCGCCAAATTAAAATCGATTCGCGGACCATATTTTGGCTTCCGCGGACCACGAATGGTCCATACGGACCATTGGTTGGGAACCACTGATCCAACTTTAAAGCAAAAACGAAACGTAACGGTTGTTTTGTCTATGTAACATTTCGTGTGCTCGCCCTACCCCTTTAATGGATACAAGCGTGACGTTCGCATAAGTGTATGTAATAAAAAATACTAATTACCTTAGTTATAAAAGGAAACAAATGAGACTTTGTATGTTCGTGTGTATGTAAGTAAAATCGAACCAATTGATTCCTGATCCACTATACAACCTATATAAAATTATCGAACAAGGAAATCATCATTAAGTTTATTGTGGGTCTGGAATCAATTTTTTCTACTGTCTGTATATTCTCATAAAGTAATTTCACGCTACAATTAATACAAATTAAGACAATATCGTACTCTTCTAATTTTGCCAGTTACCTACCCTTCGCCCTTCGTCTTCCGCCTACCCTCATATTTCCCAAAATAAAAATTCAATATACGCTCACCTACCGATATCGTGGCACTAAATATAACCGTTATCACTGATTTCCAGATAGCTGTCTTTGTCATAAAACAATAACTGTCTCGTCTCGGTGCTACGTCATGGCAAAGAATAAAGAAATGAAAATGAAGCGCATATATACCCTGTTTCCCTGGCTTACTTCATACCTAGTTGCATGCTTTTGGACCGATACATCTACATACATATATGCATTACGTCTCGCCTCTTACTCACAGGGGTAGGTAGAGACAAATTTGTTTCACTTGCTATGATCCTGACGTATCTCCTTTGTTTCATAAATGAACATTAGGTATATATTCCCTAATAGTGTAGCCCTATACATGTATCCGTGTGATGTCGGATATAGAATTCCATTTTTTCCGTGGACATCGTAAGAGGTGACTAAGGTTAATGTATGTTTTAGGTGACAGCTACCACCATGTCACTTGGTTTTGTTTATGTAACGTTTTGTGTGCTCTGCTACCCCATTTAGGAATACGGGCGGGATGTTTGTGTATGTTTACATAATCAGGAAAGTATGTACGTATTAGGTATGTCAGAAACATGGAAGCAGTAATGATAAAAGCATTTCGTTCACCAACCAATAAAATTAAAACCAAATCAACTTCAAGCAAAACGTCCCACAGAGGCGAAGCCACAAAACTATCTACATCAGTAAAGTGTCCCATCTTTTCATATTACAATCAGCGACGCAACCTACGTCATATAGCAAGAGGAAATGGGGTGAACTCAACGGGGCGACATGGCAACGGGGAGATGTATTTTTATTGTCTCGACACTTAATTGAGGTCAACCAGTACAATTGGTCTTAGCCGTAATAGAAATTATTTTATTAGCGGCAAACCCATTCAATCAAGGAGTATTAGAGGAAACGCTTCAAAAGGCCGTTAAGCTTTTTAGGGAAAAGGATTTTGTGATGCTTCAGTTCTTTATTTACGGTGAATGCCATTTTTTCCCCGCAGTGTTGGGTTAGGATAACCCCGCACAATTTCTTGCGTAGATGTCCTAAGAGGCGACTAAGAAAAGGGTAAGATGCGTTATGCGTCAGCATGGCAATCTGTCAGTTATTATCTCAAATCTTTTACCTCACTTAAAACTTAAAACCTAAAATGTAATAAATTCTGTCATATTTGTGACTCACAATCATAATCCTCGGCCTATAATAGCTAGTGGCTACATACAAAAATGTTACTCGCTATCATTTAAAGCCAAAGATACATTAGGCGACATTAGTCGTGCGACATGTCGATCGATGTAGCGCGACGTCGCCGAACATCGCTCGACATTGAAATGTCGCCTATGTATCTTTGGCTTAAATTAGATATGTATATAAGTTACCGTTGGCTGGACATGGGTCCAGTACTCACTACAGTCCCGACCATAAACTAAGCCCATCGTTCAGGAAAGAGACGATCGGCGTAACGTAATCTAGAAAGCCAGGCAAACTTTATGGTTCCGTACATCAACAAGTGAACGCTACAAATCGCTTACAGACACCGGCAAGTTAAATGCCACGACTTTAAAGAGAGAGTAATTTAGCGCAGCGCTTTTTCTAGGTAAAAAGCGATTGTGAAATTTACTTTCTCTCTAAAATTGTGCCATCTAACTAATTTGCCGAGAAGACTATAGGCCGTCCTTTGCAAGTACGGCAACGGCACTGAAATCAAAATTGGAAAATAACTCATAGAATTAAAAGTTATTATTAGGCACCTCGCAGCAAATGGTTCTTTTGCAAAGTTCGACTCGGCGATGGCAGAGTTGAATATTAGATGGACTCCTCACCAGAATACACCCCGAAGTTGGGAAATTAAAACTTGGCCAGAATTGCTATTTGCTTACATTACTTCTTAAAATTTTCATTCGCAACTTGAAGCTGGAGTTGTATCGGAGCTTATAAATTCATGTCATACTGATTCTTCCTTCCTGGGGAAGCAGAGAGCGGAAATATAAAACGATAATACAATTCTTTACGTCGACATCAGAAGGAATATCTCACGTTCGTATGATACCAGAAAATGTAGAAAATATTATTGTTTACTTTAACAATAATACGTTGACAATACAAAGCTTATTTCCAGAAATTGTTTGGATACGAGAAAATCTGAGACAGAATTATAACTAAATGGAAAATGACAATGTTATGTTAGTATCTGTTTTCCTTGCCTATTCTTTTTAAGTATTTAGGTATTATGATGAATTTATTCTATTTATCCATAGGTCGCTGGTTCAGATCCGGCTCGAAGGACCATGAACAAAACACGATCTTTAGGGTCTTTAATGACTGCAAACTATTTATTTTATAATTAAAACAAACGCGTACGTATGCACTTCTTTAATATTGGAAGCCAAGAGGAAGTTTTAGTGTTGCCAGATCGCAACATAAACAATTTAATGGTGCTAGATCGCAACAATGTGAATGCTGTCCAAAGGTCCACCTAAAATCTAGATTTTAATCTTGCTAAATTGAGATTTAAGGAAATTTGCACGTGGGTGTTAGTTACCAGCGTAATTCTTACTTATCTAGTCGTTTCGTATGGTATTTTGCTACTAAGTGAAGTTACCAACAACGGTTAGACAAAAACAAACAATCTCATAAAACACCAAAATGTTAAAAACCGACTTTCCAGATACTACTTAAATTATAAGGGCCCTCGCCCATGACGACTTTGTACAGCGATGCAGCAGAAACGTTGTCACACACTTTCGCGATGTGGTCGCTTGCTGTGTTTGGCGTCACCCGTCTTGTAAAGCAAAAAGCCTTAGGGCCATAGCACACGGCGTATTTTATACGCGCGCACGACGCGCGTATTAAGAACGCGCGTCTTCGGCGCGTCGACTGCGCGTTTTAAATACGCCGTGTGCTATGGCCCTGGTTAGAAGGTTGCGTTCAAATCGCGTTTGAAGCGCGTATACGCGCGTCATCTGCGCGTCGACTGCGCGTCGACTGCGCGTTTTAAATACGCCGTCTGCTATGGGCCTTAGCTATTCCGATCTTAGAAGACATGTCCATCAAAACTGATCTACTTACACTATTTTTCAGGATCCCCACCACGATTGGAGCGAAACCGACATCCTCTCCCACGGAGTCAGTGGACTCAGCCTCCACAGGACCGACAGCCTCAATCAGCGTCCTCTCACAGCCCTCAAACGAACCGGGAGCAAAGGCAGCGCCTACAGCCTCCGCAGCGTCAGGAAAGATATTCCGAAACCCGAACGACCTCCGACGATACCCGATGCGGGGTTCGGGACTCTCGAGATCAAGCTGGCCTATGACAACTCCACATCGTCTTTGGCTGTCACCGTGCTGCGGGCAAGAGGGCTTATTGGCATGGACATGACGGGGTTGTCGGATCCGTTTTGTAGACTGGAAGTTTTACCCATTGGTAAGTAATCCACATACATACTTAGTTCACGCCTGTTTTACCAAGTGAAGCAGAGCACACGAAACTTTACGTAGTCAAAAGCGATTACTACTTATTTCACGTATCGTAGACAGTTTTAGCATAATTTTAGGTTATAACATAGATGAAAGAGTTATTATCATAGTGACAGGATGAGACAATCAACCGATTGGTTCGCCCTCTTTTATTTTATGTAGGTACCTTGTCATTATTTTAGGAAATCTCTTTACATATTGCACCTGGAATTAAACCACCTTTGTATGAAATTTGACATGAAGCAATCTCCATGTTACAGAAGTATGTACTATCGAACCAACTGATTTCTGACCCACCGCAGAACGTTGTCACAATAAACGTCATAAACATTTCCTTTGTCAATCAATGCAATGTCACTATGACGTTCACTATGAATAGGTTCTATGGTGGGTCAGTAATCAATTGGTTCGATGGTACGTAAGAATCCTATGTAGCGACCCTTGCGCCATCTATCTTCCAGTAGTAGACCTATTTCCACAAACGTTACCATCAACTGTCAAAGTGTTCTGCATCGCGCTAACGTTGTTTCGGAGATCGGTTGCATAAATACAACTTCCTCTCTGTAGACTTATTTGCCCTGAGTGAGATCCGGAGAATTTCCTACACCCAACTGTTTTACTACAACTATATGTTTTTAAACCTGAATTTATGCTGAAAGTGGCTGCGAAAATTGAAATAGTCGTGGTTTTGTTTAAGTAACTTTTCCTGTGCTCTGCCTACTCCATTTTGGAACGTAAGCGTGATTATATGTATGTACTTATATATCATCAAGAAAGTTGATACTGAAAGACTGAAAGTACCTACTTCGGTAATCGCTTATGATTCCACACTTTTTTCTTCCCTCACAAACTTTCTTTGACCCGAATAACTTAACAGGAAAAATTCAAATGTAATTTGTTACGTTTCAGAAGGAACATATTCAAATAGGCTGCGGACGAAAACCGTTCACAAGACGAAGAACCCGGAATTTAACGAGACCCTGCATTTTTTCGGAATTACCGAGTCGGATCTTGCGACTAAAACTTTGGAAATTTTCTTATTTGACGACGACAGGTACGAAATGAAAGATTAGCTTACGTGTAAGTAATTATTGCCTTGCCCTGTGTGTTAGCAAAAGTTAGGTTCATACCTTGTTGCTCTAATCCCTACACTTTTCCAAAAATGTCTTAAATCTCAATTTTAGTACCCATTCACACTCCCCGTAAAAATCTGATTAGTAAATCTTCATATGACCAAAATAACTAAGCATACAGATGTAGTGAGAAACTATTTTCCTTCGTAAATGTTCGGAAAAGTTCGTATTTATCGTTTTATTACTTAAAACAAATACAATTATTATTTAAAACTGGATATTTACCATATATTTTACGGAATTAATTCCCTTTAAAATCGGCACCGAAGCTATTTGAGAGAAAACGATAAATACGAAATTTTCCGAACATTTACGAAGGAAAATAGTTTCTCACTACATGTGTACTTTCTTCTGTCCTAGTCACTATATACAGGGTGGAAAAATCGAATGCCACATGAATGACAACTATCTTAAATATTGTAAACAGCACATTTTGTGTAAGGGAGACTTTCCTTTGTTTTAAAAACAATAAATTCTGCATTTAAGGATTTATGAAAAATCGCTTGCCTCAGTCGGACTCGAACCGGTCAAAAATGACAAAAAATTAACTTGCCGTATTTTATGATGCAGATTGAAAGGGTTACTGATAAGGTTGATTTTTCTCTTAATAACAAATACAATCAGAATAACGGAAGGCCATGAAAATTTAGAACCAAAAATTAAAAACACTCAATAATACAATATTCATATAAAATACCTAGTAAATTTTAGCGATTTCTTTTAAATCCTTAAATGCAGAAATTATTGTTTTTAAAAACAAATTAAAGTCTCTTTTACACAAAATGTTCTATTTACAATATTTAAGGTAGTTGCCATCCATGTGGCATTCGATTTTTCCACCCGGTATATCTATCTACTTTCTCACCAGCTCGATCCCTTATCACACTATTTCTTATACCTACAGATACGGCTGCGACGAAATGGGCTCGGCAACAGTATCCCTCCGCGAATGTGCCAAATCTCCAACCCAGTTGCGTCTAGCCCTCACCGGGTCCACTACCTCGGAGCCGACAGGTCCTAGACTCCTGTTGGCGCTCTGCTACAGCACCAAGAGACGAGCTCTGGTAGTGACCGTCTGCAGGGCTGCCGACTTGCCAGCACAAGACAGCAACGGATATTCGGACCCGTTCGTGAAACTGTAAGTTGCCTTGTGAGACTTATACCGTGGGATCCTTTCGGATACTCTTTCGATCAATGAGATCTGTCATCTATCTTACGGAACTTGGTTGATTTCTTCATTTACTGGAGGGCTTCATGCTGCTGAGGTGCCTACTATTTAGAATAGTGACTGTCGTATATGGCTCTTTCAACAGCTTGCATTTGAGATCATTGATGTATTAAGTGCCTTCAAATCTCTTTTGGTACCTACTGATTAGGCGATACACCAAAGTATTGCTTTCAGTCTGGCAAAAGACTCACATTCACAAACAAAATCGTTGATACCGATACCATTCTTTGTTCAGTTTTGAATACAAAGCAAATCAAAGATGCTTTAGTTTTCCTTAGAGACAGTGCTATGATTTCCAAAATACGCAAATAGGTACTTCGATCGTGTGGTGTGTCGGATTTAGGATAGCAACGATCTTTCCTCTGTGGAAATTCAGAGATGCTTTATACGACAGGGACACGCTAGAATCCTGTCACTATTCTCTTTCATCTTACGACTATATTTACGAAACGTGAAATAGATCTACCCTATTTATAAACACTGAACCCTATTTGAGAATACATGTGTGATGTTTATATCTTTACAGGCACTTAGATCCCGACCCATACCACAAGAAGCACAAAACCTCGATAAAATGGCGCAACCTGAACCCCGTTTGGAATGAAGAGATCCTCTTTGAGACGCGACCGACCGAGCTCTCACGCCAGAACCTAACCCTAACAGTATGGGACAAAGACTACGGGAAACCCAACGACTTTCTAGGAAGCCTAGTGCTCGGAGCCAGCAGTAAAGGAAGGAGACTGAAACACTGGATGGACTGCATCAAGTTCCCTGACCATAGACACGAACAGTGGCATTCTTTGACAGACACTCAGCATCTGTAAAGCCAAAGTGCTTTGCCTAAAGTTGTCTATTAAAGAAAGTCTGGCGCGATAAGACGCGAGCCTAGTTACGCGCAAGATCGATTTGTTAGACAGTTAGATATTTACATAATACATATATTTATGATGTTTCCAAGCACACGGAATTCGAAGGACGATTGCGATGTCAGAGAATTATAGTTAGTCCACTCCGCACGCGAATTTACTGCGTTGCTGTGTTAAGCCCAGCATAACTTAAAAGTACGATCTTTGTTACACGGCTTGCCTGGTGTGTTGGTCTCTCAAACCGACTCGCGCTGACCTAAGTTAAGACCAATTCATCGATCGTCGATCGACGGCATCAATCGATGGCGGAATGGATTCGTCGACGCCGTCACGTTAGTGACGTGACGTCACCCGCTGCCCGCGATCCACGTTGACTGATGCCATCGACTGCTAATCGATAGATTGATTGGTCTAACGATATCCGTCTTTCAATTAGAGTCATTAGACCAGTCGATCGACATCGATCGACGTTGATCGATGTTATCGATCGACGATCGATTGATTGATCTAATAACACCCTTAAACAGATAGATAATTCAACATTCGTCTGAACTAACTTGATGTGTCCGAAAATAGTCTTCATTATGGAACTTTATTTTTCAGCAATAAAACAAATGCCAAAGCTACAAAAAAATGTTGTATGTACTGTCAGGGAAATGTTTAGCAGGTTGACTGCCTTCATAATTTGTTCACATTATAGGACCAAACTTCACCATGAAGTTCAATATTGAGTAGGTATCTATTTATGTCATGAACATGAAACTGACTGGAAACAGTAATCAGGCCAATTTTAGAAGTAGATATCTCAACCTGCTAAACATCCAATTTCCCTGACTGTAGGTACCTACTAAATGACAAATGCGATGTTTCCCGAAAAAATACGCGGAAAAACATTTTTTTTAGTTTTAGATAAACATTCTTACTACCTAGACATAAAAACTGGTACCGGTAGGTACGGTACCTGGCTTGTAAAATGCTACAAATATAATATTTTTTATAGATTGTTAAAATTGTGCCAATCAGCTCTTCTATTAACTTTATCTGTAGCCCGGAAAAAAAGTAAATAACACCGTTTTATAAAGAAAAACTTTTACTTAACTACTTAGCTACTAATTTTAACAAATATTTTTTTTTATCTAAATTTAACCATACGTACCTAAGTACCTAGTTAATGTATCAATAGGTACCTTAATTGTAAGGTTTACATTTGGGTCTTTCATGTAAGTTTCAAGTGTGAATAAGTACAGTCAGAAACAAAGATGCTTATCAACGTGGTAAAGTGCCAAAAATACTATTTCCTATTTACACACATTTTGACTGTCACATTTGTTGATAGGTTCATAAACCTTATTTCTGATTGCACCTTCCTATGACGACAATTGTGTTTTAATTTCAGACTTAAGTGCCGGCGCGCACTACGACTTTTTGTCGCGCGACACGATTTTAAAATAGCGCTGTCCATAGTGATTTTTTCATCGTAGTGCGCGCGATGACATATAAACCCTTACGTTGCATTTCTGCGACAAAATTATCGCGCGACAAAAAGTCGTAGTGCGTTCTTAGCCTAAGTAGTAAGTCAAAGACATTAATGTTTAAGTTTTAAATGTAAAAGATGGTTTACGTTGTAACTAGAATTATAAATATTTAGCATAATTTTACCAAAGTATACTTAACCTATAAAAATTGTTAACATTTTTTGATCATGTCTCTTAGAGATACCTATCGAATGGAGGCGAAAATGAGTGACAGCGTGGTTCAAATGTTAATAGGTATAAGCTTAAGTTACTGTTTAAACTTAAAACTAAGTAGATCAGTTTATATTATTGTCATTGTTATAATAAATGGTTCGTATTTTTGTATTGAATGTGCCAAATTAATGTTATAGGTGATTGTAACCGTGTTATGTATTCATCGTGTTAAGGCGTGAGAATGTTGCCTTTATATTGTATACCTACGTAATCGTGAATTATTTATCAAATAAAGATTTAAGAGATTCACGAAAAAAAAAATTTTTTATTTACATCTTTGAGTTATTTACTTAACTGACCTAAGTACGCATACGTCCCTGAATTGGTCAAATAATTATTTCACACACTTAATTATTATGACTGATTTTTCACAGACTTCATTATTTAGGGTCATTGCCACTGCATCCGTGCTGTGTCGGCTTTAGAATAGCACCTCTCCATTTTCTTCCGTGGATGTCGTAAGAAGCGACTAAGGACATAAGTTAAGGTATAATTTAGGCGACAGGCTAGCAATCTGTCACTATTGTACCTACCACCTCAAAACCTATAAAATGTTATGCTAGAAGTGGCCACAAAGCGTGAAATAGTCATCGTTTTGTCTATGTTCCATTTTTGTGCTCTGCCTACCCCGTTTGGGAATACAGGCGTGATTCTTATCTTATGTATGTTATGTATTGTGTAGCGCCATCTATTGGCTCAGCCGGTAGTTGCGTCAATGAGAGACAGGTTGCGACTCGCTCCCGCCGCGCGCGTCCCGTTCGCGCGCCTGCGCGCTACAGCGACCAATAAGAATGAACGGCCGAGTTTCCGTTTTCGCTCACCTCAAGCGTCTCTAGACTAAAATGTAACGCTTCTTCTACTTCCGTCGTTCGTAAGATAACCCTCGCTCGTTCCATGTTTAAAGCTCTGTTTTGTCTTTCCTGTGTATGTAAAGTTTTCTGATTGTAAAGTAAAGTTACTAAAGTTATCAAGTAAACATAACGTTTGAACTATTGTGTGTGTTTTACTCCTATGCCGCTACAATTGCCACTTCATCTCTTTCTTCAAAGCATGCCGCACTGCCGCCGTAGCACCGTCTTAATACATACATACAAACAACCACGCTTGTACGCACCGTCTTAAAAGCTTACAAAACATGTAGGTACCTACCTAAAAGAAAAACACAATTACACGGCACACACTACGTAAGTATGAGAATTATTTCAGCATTAAAGGTTTTACTAGTAATTTTTGTTGCTGACTGTACAGTTAGCCAATTTTGCATTAGCTGCCTGCCTACTTACATATTTAAATATTTTTACATAGTATCTGCAGTTAGAAACTATTAAAAAATACTGTGAATATTGTTAAACAGTTCCAATTAGACTTCCAATCAAATCTCAAAATTATAATATCTGCCCGGCGTTGCCAGTATAAAAAAATCAGCGGTTGTTGCTGCTATTGCGTTTAGTGACATCCGATAATTTTTATTTTCAAACTATAACAATGACTTAGGCTCAATTGTAAAAATCTGATAGAAACAACCATTTACTTAATACGAACTTTAATAAAATTATAACTTGTAAAACAATAATGTTTCATTGTCGACTATTTTAATGTTACGATAATAGTCCGCGTCAACACAGTGCAGAAACAAAACACAATCAAGTTGTTTTGTGAACTTTTCTGACATGTGAAACTGTAAATCGTTTATTAGACAAAAGAAAGTCTTATATATTAGTAATAACCAATTAATTTACTTAGTAATGTATTAAACTAGCTTTCAAACAAAATGGCATTCTTATGTCCTGTGAGAATAAGACGGGGGAAGAAAAAGAAATGTAAGTACTCTATGGAGCTTTCATCGTGGGAACTTTTATGTCAATGACCTCAGACTTTCTACATATAAAATGTTAAACTAGTAATTTCGTCTTGCTCCTCATCTGCCTCCCATATTGGGTAACTAATTAGTCTCACTTATTAACTGATGTTAAATTTAGAGCGAAAAACGAATGATTTAAACGTCACGAAATGTATAGGGATAACGTTTGTCAAGTTATCAATGATACGAATTTACTTTTTCTGAGGCGGTATGAATAAAATTTTAGTAATTTGTAATTAAAAAAAAAGAAAAAAAAATTAAATTATTTAATTTGGATTCTGATTTTTTTAGCAAGTAGTGGAGATTCAGACAAGGATTTGTCACGTCCTGGTTCTGGGCTTAGCCCTGGAATGGGCAGGATCACTGGATCAGCCAGTATCGAGACTTTAGTTAGAGTTGGCATTGAAAAAGAACATGGTTTGAGTCCGGATTCCAAAATGGTGGTGCTACATGATTTTGCACCTTGCGTTGATGATGAGCTTGAGGTAAGACAGGACATTTGAATGCATAAACAATAAGCATACTATTATTTTTAAATTGTCATTAAAACTAAAAAGGAGAAATGCCTAAGTGCTTATATATTTTTAATAAAGATTTTTCTATGTATCGTTTTGTACCTTAGCCTGTCCTAATGGTGAAATTAGAAAAAAAAGTAATGTTTTGTGTGCTTGGCTTACCTTCTTTGAGAACACCGTCATTATATTTATTTGTGTTTGTAACATAATTTCTCCTTCATAGCACTGCATTCCAATCAGATTTAATTTGGACAATATAAACTACAGTGTTTAGTAAAAACGATAAGCTAAAGAATGAAGATGTACCCAGAACAATATATACTAAAAGTTTATAGAAAGCAATTAGAGAACATATTCTGTTCTACTTTCCAGGTTAAGCGTGGCCAAATTGTAAATGTATTGTACCGAGAAAATGACTGGGTGTATGTAATAGTGGCAGAGTCCAGAAAAGAGGGCTTTATACCACATTCTTATTGTGCGCCGTGCGAGCACCATGATTTGAAGAAAAAACTGCCAAGAAGTAGATCCCCTGCGGAGTTAGCCCACAGAGAAGTCTCACAGTAAGTAATAAAAAATAATAAAAATGTTTTTATTAAAGCGGATTTTGTATAATAGTTTATTTTTATTTTTATTAATTAACATAAAAAAATTAAAAAAAAAAACATGGAAAGTAAAAAAAATCTGTAATTAATTTGCATATTTTCATCATCGAAAAGCCTTACTATCTCAACAAAGAGTACTCTTTGCCACATAGTCAAAATTATTTTTTTATTTCAGATTATCAGTCTCAGACGGAGCAACAAATGATGGCCACTCGGAGCTCGGCAGTGAGGGTGAAGCTTGTCCGTTCAGCAAGGACCCTTCAGGCCGATATGTGGTTCTCTACACATTCACCGCAAGAGATGAAAATGATGTTGACGTAGAGAGAGGAGAATTTGTTACAGGTAAAATCTTAGAACACTAACTGTGTTATCCCTAAATCCATATTTAAAAGGATGTTTGGACTGAGAATGTTCCCAAAAAAGTACAACAAATAATATAAAGAATAACCAAATGCTACAAACTTACCAGGTTAGTGTAATAGTGTAGTTTTGTTTTTTATTGTTTAATTATTTTTATTTTTCAGTGTTGAATCGAGAAGACCCTGACTGGTACTGGATTGTTAGAAGTGATGGCCAAGAAGGCTTCATCCCATCCGGTTTTGTGTATCCGGCTGTTGTACAAGGTACGTAATTCATTATTCCACAATGTTCTCAACTTGTAAGACTCGCTCATACATTTCGTTTGAAATTACATATCTCCATTTCGTAAAAGAAGCAACTAATGAAATACTTAAGTTATAGGAGTAAATTGCAGATGTTATGCTAACAACCTATCAATATTTTCAATTTAATATCTGACTTTTAAAACAAAATTTCTAACAGTGGCTCTGAAAGAAATAGTGTTGTACTTTTAATTTCGTATATCTTGTATTCTCTGCATACTCCCTTTAGCAATACAGATGTGATGTTATTATGCCTTTGTCAGCTTAGCTAAGCCAAGTCTTTAAAAGTATATAAATTTCCAGCGAATCAGCAAGACAATCCGCAGCCAGTCCTGCCTCCACCGGCAAACACCACTATTATGTCAAACAGCAGCGTCAACAACACCACACAAGACTCCGATGGACGCTACCATGGCACAGAGCTAGTCATGCTTTATGATTATAAGGTTTGTTACTTGAAATTGCTTGGACAGTCTCACTTCGATAATCAGTAAAAGCTGCCTGAGATCAACTACAATGGTTCAATTAATAAAAGATTTTTTGGACATCATATATGGATACAAGTTCTCCTACAACATCTGAGACAAACAGGTATTTACCATGTAACTGACAATGAGTTTAAAGCAAATAATATGAACATTTGTGACATTAAAGGAAATGGCAAAATAGTTGAAACTGTTGAAAGTCCAAAATATAATGTCAAGACTGGATATTCCAATGTTTAAAGGGTTAATAATAAATCTTGGCTACCTCTTTATTTGTCAGGCACGTCCTACGGGGCGATCTTCTTGATTTAATAAATAATCATATTGGATTCTTACATTTTGTCTTATTGTTTACCTTAGAACGTTTGCCTGATACTGTGATTGCGAACGTTTTACGTGCAATCTGAGGGATCTTATTTCAGTTTGTAATAGACATCAGCACTAGTAGGTATCAAGGACGTTTACTAATTTAATTTTAAGTCATGCTTTCTCAAGCAGCCAAATGTCTATTTCTTTTAAGATGAATACTTTTAACCCTATTTCTTCAGGCACAGGCCCCAGACGACCTATCAGTGAAAAGAGGCGAGTGGGTCTACGCCGATCTAACCCAGCAGACGGTGGAAGGCTGGCTTTGGGCGCACGCGCCTAAGTCCCGCCGTTCCGGGTTCATACCGACCGCCTACGCGCGGGCGCCGCATACCACGTCGCTTTGACAGTGAATATAGGAGCTTGGATGTGGAGGCTTAGACGAAGCAGATAAACAATTCAAAAAGTTAAAAACTCTGGATATTTTCTTTTGCTGTTGAAATATTTTTAAAAGGCATTTCAGTGTTCAATGCTAAACTACGGCATGGACACTGCAAAGCAACCTGGCTTTCATTCAAATGAAGAAAAAATAATTAAATTTACGTTTGAACATACATACATATTCTCACGCCTGTATTCCCAAGAGGGTAGGCAGAGCACATGAATTCAAAAATCCAGTGACAGGTTACTAGCCCATCGCCCACAGTACACTAACCCTTTCCCAGAGTCGACTCTTACGACACCCACGGGAAGAAAGGGGGAGGTGCTATTCTAACCCGGCACCACAAGGGGATTACGTTTACGTATACATTTGAATTAAACCTATATTACTTTGACAGAGTGCCCATGCCATATACAAATAAAATGTTGAGTACTACATATATGTGAGCTTACTCATGAGATTTTTTTCAAACATTGCTCGAACTCGCATTGTGTAGAAAAACTATTATAATAGATCCCAGAGTATACAGTGACCCATCGTTTATAAAACTTATTGGGTAATGGTTACAAAATATTCACACTACATGTAAGTAATTTGACTATTATTGGCACTAAACTTAGACAAAAAAACATGCCATCCTCCACATACTAGCTCCTTGAAAAGGTTCATGGTGCCACCGTTATAATTTTTAATTTTTTAATATAATATGTATGTAAGTCATGCCTTCAACTTAGCCTTTTGATAACTGCCATGTTTTGATTTTTGTAAAATATAGCAAGTCTTCCTGTTTAACATAGTTTTCAAATTTGACCTTAATATAATTGTTATGTAATTATCCGTCCAAAATTGACTGAATCTCATGTTACGCTTTATAATAACTTTAAAATAGTATGTAGGTTTTATGTACTTAATGTCAATTTGTAATAAATAATATTGATAATAAATTTAGATTTTTTTATTTATACAATCACTAAACTATTAAATAACTTGTAATTTATGCTATTCCAAGTCGGAAATAAGATTCCTCTTCTTCTTTTTGGCTTGTTGTTTGATCTCATCTTTAATGGTCCATGCTTTTAATTGTTCTTCAACTTTTTTGATGTCTTGTTCCGTAACCGTAACAGCCAATTGCAATTCCTCCTGTTCCTTTCTTATAAATTTCAATGCTTCCAGTTTTTCAGTTAAGAATGGACCTTGTTGGCTCTCTAGAAGGTTCCTGTAGTCTGTCAACTTTTGGTTACGGATATCATCGCAGTGCATTTCCGTAAGTTTCCTCAGGGATTCCTTGCGTGATAGTTTGTGATGTGACTCAGGATGAGCTTTGTATTCAATGTTTAGCTTCTCAAGGAGCCACTCAAACTTCTTGTAATCATAAGTGCGTAAGAATTTAAGCAGCTTTTTCCTACGGTCTATAAGCTCTTGCACCGTTTTCTGAAAGATATTAAAATGATTGATATAATGTAAAGTGAATAATGTAAATGTGCTCATTTAATTGCTATACGATTTATTTTTTACAGATTACTAGCATTGATACATTTTTATGACTAATTATAATATGTATCACAAAAATATTCAACACAAACCTTGGCTTTTACATTTCTTGGGAATTGCTCCATAGTTGCTTGTAGGCAACGAATTTTACCAGTCAGCTTGGCAACTGAAAATATAAATGATACATTCATTTTCAATTGTCATTCAATAAAAAATATTACAGTCCAACTAGTATCATAATTACTTCTAGCTTCAGCAGAATTTTCATCATACTTATGCCTCTTGACTCTGTCCAGCAGTTCTTGTATGACCAATGTGCTATACTCCTTGCGGCCAAGGAAAGCTGCTGAGAATATCTTACCAACAGCTTCCGGCACACTGAAACAAACAAGTTATCAAGAATTTATTTTATAGATCTAGACTCAAGGCAATATTTTTAGGTTATGTTATTCATTCACATCTAACATCAAAATGTACAGGCAAAACACTGAATATAGGCTTACTCTTTAGCTTCCTTTGTCAGCCCGTAGTCATAACCAATAGCCATCTCGGAAATTGGCGGAAGACCTTCTAAATCACCGGACTTCTCAGCCTTATATGCAGGTACATACTCGGGTCTAACCCATTTAAATTTTACTTGGTGTTTAATTCCACGGGATTGGATAATGGTGCTGGTAAGACGACGCAACATGGCCGTTGATTGTAATGTATATTTTTAGCCTTTTCTGATTAAATTGTTGTATAAATTTTATTGTTCTTATTTCTATGAAGCAGTAAGTTTGACAATTGCTGGACAATTTTTTTTTTTTTTTTTTTTTTTTTTTTTTT
>BHDV01017788.1:11285-58744 GCA_005406045.1 Adoxophyes honmai | reverse complement strand
ACCAAAATACACCAATTTTATGATAATAAACAAGAGCTAATTTTTGACACGTGTAGCAACCAACACTCGTTCGCGCCAAAAAACTGCTGGACAATTGACATTGACAATCTGTCTGACAGATTCAGCTGTCATTTTTTTTAAAGGAGGCATAGACAATGCAAACATTATTACATAGTGCTGAGCTCAAAATAAGGTATCGTTAAGCGTTAATTTCACAAAAAAAATCGTTATTAATTGGTTATAGCAGCGATTTTCATAGAACTAAATCTATATTTTTGTTATTAATTACACTAAACTCGAGTTGCATAAGGTCGCATGTGGAGATCCTCCAATTTTCATCATTTAGATCGAAAGTCTTCGTCATTCTGGATTTGAAAACAGTTCTCCATTTTGATCAATCTTTCTATACTTCGAACTCAAGAGGTTTTTGTATGAACATTATACCTAGTCGATTTAATCAATCGAAGTTTTCTATTCGACGAAACAGAATAAAATAAGGTGTATTCGTAAGGCAAACTAGGTACGTAACATCAAAGCAACATTACTTACAGTAAATCAACAAAAAAATAAAACAATCACATTTGACCATTCATTTATTGTATTTCGAGTGCAAACCTCAAACTGGAAAATCTTTATTTGCAAATTTTGTACTAAGTGTACCACTCCACATGACTACATCACAAACTAACAATGTTTAGGAAACAAATACATGTTGTATCTAATTAACAAAAATATACAATTAACTACATGTTTAAACACTTTCACGTCTGAATAAATTAAATCACATAAGTATTTAAGTTAAGATATAATCACATAATAAACGGTTTCAAGCATGCAGATTTTGTAAACAATGAATCAGAAGTGGTGTGTCAGTTATCTTCACCCACACAACCCGTTACTAATAAACTGGGCGAGAAATTACAATAGGTACTAACTACAGATGACATTAAAAATGATTGATTAGTAAAAAATGTATTTCAACATTTTTACTGAAGTGTATTTAAATCTTAACTAAAATTCAATAAATAGTTAGACATGTTAAAACTTGGATGAATTTAATACACTTTAAAAATTTAAAACAATTTAACATGTTCATGTATCCCCAATTTGATATCGTGTAATAGTCAGGCTATACTAATTCAGTGACTTCTCGATCAACATATCTATCAATTTTTTTCTGTTTGTTTAAAACTGCACCAAGCTCTTTGCGCTGATCTTTTTAGGTACTAGGGGCGCAGACGCAAAACGGCAAGGAAGGAGCGCGGTGGCTCAAGATACGCTTAACTGAATGAGCACGTTTATGTGTTTTCTTTGTATTATACGTAACAAACATATATACATCAATAATGTAGTCGCTAGAAAAAATTGTTTTAGTATTACTACAAACCTCATGACCTGCCGTGCAATTTGGAGACAAATGTAGTTTTTTTTTATCCAAATAATTGTGTTTTTAAAAGTTAGTCACTAGACCGTATTCTCAAATAGCTTACACATGAATCCCAAATCGATATGTTCATTATTGACGGTAAAAATTCTTATAACGAACGCAACAAATGCGCCAAAAGCTCGGTGCAGCCTCAATAAATATCCCTAGTAAATATTCGGTCTAAGCATTTTCTTTACTAAATTTGGCCTTGGATCGCTTACCTTATACATATAAATTACCATTTAATTAACTGAACACTTACATAGACATCTATGTAGAATAATTATGGAATGTTGTTAACCATACGATCAGCTCGCAACTAATGGTTACTATCATACTGATACTAATAATCATAAATAAAAATGACCATAGTAAAGATTCATAAAATGAGGTCTGGTGACAGTTTTGCTTACCCATAACACCACTACTTTGTGCTACGTCGCACCCATTAGTGCTTAAATATCTGCAAAATGGACTAGTACAAACAACAATAAATACTAAGCGGGGAATGCGACTCAAGTTGAATTATAGTTTTAAATAAATTCTATACAGGGAAATAATATCTTAATAAATTAATACTGGATATCATTCAGCTACTTACTTATTAAAAATATTAACTTTACCTATACATATGACTACAAGATACAAAATGTCTTTTATCTGAACTCTTGCACTTGCTTGTAAAGTTGTTAACCAAACCCATGCTATTAAAAGCTATTTCAATATAAAAGGCTGTTCGCTGTTCAGCCTCTTCAGTTGAAATATAAAACTTATAAATTTAATTCAAATATTCAACACCAAAACTTACAAAGTAAATAATAACAAAATATAATTTATATTAACGCCTGGTTAACGCAACGTCAAAACTCGTTTGATGTTTTTACGCATGTTCGCAAAAAGAAAATTGATTAATATCAATGTCAAAAAAATGAAAACTTAGGAACAGCACCAAAAAATATATAATAATTTGGATCACGCTTTAAAATAAATTTGGTATTTTTGCCAACCAATATGTTATCATAGCACATCACTTAAAATCAATCAATGATTTAATTTAACACCAACATAATACAAAATACGAAGCACCATGCATGGGTATAAAAAAAGGACAATTCAAAAATGCATAATCATTGATTGTTAATCAACCAAAACCAGGGTCAACCCTTAGATGATGCTTGTAAGTTCTTAAAATGCTACAGCATTCAACGTGACATCTAGGTACTTATAAATTTACTATCTGTATCTAGCACACGTTAAATATTAAATCTAATTAAAGCGGCTGTTATAGTCTAAATACGATTATTCAAAATGGCGAATGTTTTATCTTGTTTGTATTTTCAGTAAAACGTCCATTGTTGTAAAATTGATGACGAGGACTATAACATTACCACTATCTGTCTGAACATTGGTACGCAGAGAATGTGTTAAGAGTTAAAGTACAGAGGTAAATTATAGTAAAATTAAAGGGAGGTACATCGTATACACTACATGTTCATCCAAGATTTGTTTATAGGTTTACTTGCTTCAATGAAACTACGCAAGATATGATCAACCGCATTGGAAAAAGATATAGAGTAGGCCAAATATCTCCCTGCCTATAAGATGATTCGTGGTAAACACTTGACTGGGCTATCGTGACACGACTAACAGTCTTAAATAACCAGAAACGAAACTGCTCATTAAAACACAACGTGACAGGTTCCTATTCTAGTATATTTTAAGATTGTCCTCAGACAACTGTTTATTGAGCCAGAGTATACATTATACTAGTTTAATATTTACTCGATTCGTAAATATCTTGACGTTAATGATAATTATTACTTATATCAGTAATTACCTACAAGGGTATCAGATATCTTAGTAAAGTTTGTAGCTTTGACATTCCATCGAAGGTTTCATTCGTAAGCGTGGTCGAATATTGTTACACGTTTTTAATAGTGTTGACAGTACTTTAAAAGTTGGCACAACAGCCAAAACCGTTCGGCTGAAATGTAGCGGTCGCTTAACGAATGCTTCGATCAAGCTTATTTCACATCACTTAGTTCGCTTTAAATATCTATGATTTTATTTTATTACCTCGCAACACTAAAACTAGGTCTGCATTAATTAATCCGATGAAAGTTATATAATCACCCGTTGTAACTAATGAATACTTATCTAGACTTAATGTAAGGCAAGACATTACCGGTCGGGCAACTAGCTGGTAATATTCATTTATTTAACTCTAAAGGAAAGGTGATTTCCCAATTGATCAAAGAAAAGTAGACTTTCTCAACAATCATTTCGAAGTCTAATGCTGTTCATACCTAAAGATAAATATTATTTATTATCTCGACTAAGAATTAACGACTGTATTTTAGAGGAACACACACAAAAAACCACAGTCCAAACTTTGAGATTGGGAAGGTTAAAAACTGAGGTAAAATTTTGTCTTGGTGCTGTTCTTAAAAATACAATCTCCTTATCTAACGAAATGAATGTATACTTATTGGAGTCGACTACTCATAAGACATTGCCTATACTAAATGATGGATGACGGTTAACGGTATGACAAATGGACAACTAGTTAACCAGTTAACGAGTTAATCGGTTAACTAGTTGAATAGGGTAATTATTTAGCTTTCACCACACTTTTTGGGTACTACCGCCGCCGAACCTTCTCAGACGAACGACGTTGCGCTGAAAAAGAAAAACAATTTGTCACCGAAAGGAAGAAATATGTTTTACATCATATAATTAAACATGATTTTAATTGTTTTCCTCAAATATCGCGAGTATTTTTGTGTTATGTGACAGAAATAAATATTTATGTCAAACTGGAGTAAAAAGTAGAACAAAATACGCTTTACAAAATCAAAAACTCTACGAGTATCACTTTCTACTGAGTAGTTGGGTAGTTGAACTCGAATTTGACATTGACATTACTTTTTGGATACAAGACATTATTTGACAGTTGACACTTTTGTGTCTAAAAATAGAGTTGGGTATCATTTCCGAGGGATTTCTGGAGCTCAACTCTTTGAAGCTTATTTGATCTTTCAAATAGATTGTTTGAGTTTTTAAATATGTAAATATCTGTGCAAAATAGATGTCAAGCCGATGGACCAATTATGATGCGGTTTTTTCAATAGAACCAGTTTCCTTACGGTTGTTTTTAGCTAATTTTGACTGGCATCAGACCAGCATTTTAAGATATTGAAGTCCGAAACTAAAATGTCGGAAGTCTTTCAACATTGTAACTTAGCTACGTCCTACATGTAAGATTTCCTGTGATCTGCCCATCCCCTTAGGGCAGGGGTCGACAACCTGCGGCATGCGGTCCTCGGCTAGCATATTTGCTGTCCGCGAATGTAAAATTACGATTATTACTATTAAAACTATAACCCTAATTAGAAGCATAGTCAAGTGTGGCTCGTTTCTACACCATTTCGCCAATCTATGGCCCTCGTCAGCTAAAAGGTTGCCGACCACTGCCTTAGGGCACACGAGGGTGACATTTACCATGTAGAATATCGGCATAAACTCACCATAACCACCGACACCATCAGCCGGCGAGCACAACCCCTATTCCCTCTTCTTCCCTTTCTTCTTGCCCATCCGCTTGCTATAGTTCTGGGCTAACGCATTCACTATCGACACTACGAAGTACAACACCATGGCTAGCACAAACTTCTCCAATAAACTAGAGAGAACAGAGCCAGAGTTCTCCGGGAGTGGAGAAGATGGATCATTCTTGTGAAGTCTTGCCTTCTGGTTTCTTAGGAATTCTAGGAGAGGAGCTTCTAGTTTTGGCCCAATGTAGGGTATCCGCTCGACCCAGGTTAGCACTTGTCTGGAAATAAAATAAAAAGAAAACACTTGAGTCTTGGATGAAAAATATTATGTTTTACTCTTCACGCTGATCACGAAAATCTGTCAGACTTTAGAAATCATGCTTTTACTTAATTCCTTTAAAATAAAAAATAAAAACAGCCCAAATAGCGTTTCACTTGTTGTTGGGAACTGGCTCTTTATCAATATAAGAGGATTTGGTTTGGAATTCCCACGTAAGCCCAATGCGGACTGGGAACTTCACACACAACATCGAATTACTTCGCTGTATGTAAGTAACCTCATACTGTTTTCTCCACCAGCTTGTGGCAAAATATCAAATTCGATTTCGCTTAATTTCCGAAAAAATCAGAGATTTGAGCTCGAGATTCGAACCCACGATCCTCTGCGTAAGGCCAAACCGCTGAGCTACCATAGAATCATAATATGTATTCCTAATCGAGTATAAAATAAAACTTACCCGACAAGCGTTTCATTAAACGATATGATCACAAACATCTTCTGTATGTGCATCTTTATAACAGCTTTTCCTAAGACGGTGGCTCCAAAGAACGTCCAGAAAGGCACCAGGAAGTGGCCACAGGTCAGTCCTGCCAGGTCAAAGAGAGGGTTCGGTATAGAGGCGCAGGCCAGAATACCGATGAACCCAATCTGCTCTACTAGCTTCTGCACTGTTTTCTTTGCCCTGAAAAATAAATTGAGCAGTTTAAAGTATGATTGCATAAACGTACACACATAGAGATAGATGTAGCGATATTTTATCTTTATGTTCCAAAATTTGATAAAGATGTCCGTGGATTAGGCAATTAAATACCCATGTAGCTACTAAAAACCAAACGCTTGTTGCGGAATAGAGAAGATATCGAATATGTCAAATATCAAAAAAAATCAAAGATTTCAGCTCCACCAAACTAGTCAGAAATGACATCCAATTTTACAGAGCATGAGTACGACTAAACTTTTAATGTTAATATCGACTCCATAAGGTTCTCCCATCTTACCACGCAATGATAACTCCATCATGCTGTGCAAAGACACAAGGTGCATTTCCATACAATAAAAAACGTACAAAAAGCAGTTGATGTCTACTACTCACCTGCTCATAGTAGACTCGTCATCAATATTCAGTTCCGCGACGCTGCCACCCGACAGTCTGGCCGCGCGGGCCATGAAGTACGGAGGCAGTTCTCCCAGAGCCGTCCCTATGCCCCACATCATGGACTCCACTCGGACCTTCGCCATGATGTTCCATATGGAGACCGCGTTGTTCGGGTCTATGGTCGCTGGGCAGATTATACTGGAAATGTAAAGATCGTCGATTGTAGTAAGTGATAGTGGTAAAAGCGGCCTCCAAACCGCGACCATTTGTGCATTTTGTACACTTGTCGAGAATGCTGTGGAGGGAACCTATGCTATATCAGTCGTTTCTTCTGTCACACAAATAACTAAAGGCCCATTTATTGTTACTAAAAACTTAGATAGGAGTTTTAGTTCAACCGCTTTGTGTGACATTACGACCACTTTTTTACAAACAGGTGCATAGGTATACAAGTCTATTATAAAAAGTACAAATTGAAAAAAGCTTGTCTCTGTATAAACTATTTTTCTATAATCTACAACCTTTTTGCGACATATTACTTGATCATGCTAACTTTTTTTTGACAATTTTAGATCCATATTGTTCGTTTTTATCGATCAGTGGAGTGACCTTTTATTCTAATGTCTCCAGTTGGTTGAAATCAACTGCACCGTCTCCAGTCGGTTTAATTTCCGTGTTTTGAGTGCCAAAGAAATCTAAAAAATACGAGACTTTTCACATAGGAAAATTATACAAAATTTACACAATTTCGTATAGACGTTGAAACTTGAATGTTTCCTGTGAAGCTATCCTGAAAATTCCGAAAACTTTTCTATTTGAACATTACCCGCAACTTATGCAACAGCTACTCCAAACATTCCACTTAAATTCCCAGTCAACTCACTCGTTGGGATACGGCGGTTCCGGGAAGTTCAGGGCGCCGCACTCGTAAGCCGCGAGCGTGACCCTCGCGATATGGGGCCCCAGGTACAGCAGGAACGTGTGGAGCCCTGTCCCCAGGCCTACGGAGCTGCAGACGCCTAGGACGACCCACCAGCCCCACCAGGCCAGGGTTGATATCACCAACTGGAAAGGTAAAATTATTGCTAGTTTTTCACGGGGATCTATATCTGGATTCCTAAATTTTTTTAACCTATTTTTATATTCCCTAACGTTTTATATCATAATGATCATTTGCCATAATAGTCATATTTTTAGTTTCCCTAAACATTTTATTTCAGAAACGATTGTTTTGGCGCTCCGCTCGCTTCGCTCGCTATTTATGGTCATAAAATAAATCTAACCTAACCTAACCTATTGGATTTCTAGCCTGCCTAATGGATTCCTGACTATTTTAGAATTATGGAAATGATTATTATGGCAAGTGATCGTTAGGGCTAATGCCCATTAGGACAAAATAGTTCGGGCAAATGATTTTATGACAAACGATGTTAGGGATCTCGAGACACCCTTTCACGGGTGTCGTGTTAAACAAAACTACCGTGAGACTCACTCATAGTGAAATAAACGGAACTACTCACGTATTAATACGTATGTCGAGCTAATCTCGATATAAAAATACGTGAGTATAGGTAAAAACTTAAGTAAGTCACCTGTTGTATGTAGTTGTGTACAGTTTGCAATGAACGACGCAAAAAATACGAAAACAATTACTGTAAATTGAGAACTAATTGTATCGTATCGTGACAGTCATGTCATTGTCAATCATTAGCATAACATAAGTGGACACTGGACAGGAATAATCAAACTTGAAAGATAAGCAAATAATGAGTATGCAAACCATACGACATATTTCAAATTTTAAAAGTTGAATGTCTATTCGTACACGTTACTCACACGTACAACAGGTGACTTAACTACTTAAGTTTTTCACCTATAGTTCCGTTTATTTCACTATAGTGTTGTGTTAAGTTTAGAATAGCACTATAGCAGATGATAGGCTACCAATCTGTGACTATTGTACCTTTAAATTTAAAACCTGAAGAAACCTAGTAGAAGTGGTTACGAAACCTGAAATAGTAGTACATTATGTAGATGTAGTATAATACTAGGACTGCCCAAAAAGGTGGCTTGCATAAGTGCATGTTACTGCCCGGGGCAGTGCTGGTACGTAATAGTTGTTCTGAATAGATTTTAAATATTCAAAATATTCTAGAACGATATTTGTATTAAAGATTTTAAATTTGTATTTAAGATAATTTTAAACAAAAAAAAACCGACTTCAAATTAGCTATATCCTTAAAGGAAACTTCTATTTATGTACATATTTACTAAAGATCAAGTAGGTATACGTAGCTCTCAGCAGATTCAAGGCTTTAGAAGGAATAGCTCTATCTGATTTAGAACCCTCTAAACTGTTAAGTAAACCCCACGATGAACGAGCATTAGCAGAAATGCAACACTTGAGAAGCAGCGGGCTTGGCTAATTACTGAAACAATAATTTCCAGTCTGGAGGTGAATTCAGTATTGAAAAAAATATCCTTTAACTCCTAAAAATTAAGGAGTTGACCTTTCATCATCAGCTCAATCCTTTTTTCTTTTTACTGCCAAGCGTAAATACTGGTGTAGCTTTGAAAACTGTACTAAAAACACTACCTGTGCCTATAAAATTTGAGGGTTTCCCTCGATTTCCCTCATATTCCATCATCAGGTCAAGATATGCTGACAATTTGACTACCTGGAAACTATACCCTTTCAGACAAAAAAAGAATTTTCCAAATCGGTCCAGGCGTCTTCGAGTAATCAGCGAATACACATAAAAATACTCTCCATTTCTTCCGTGGATGTCGCAAGAGGCGACTAAGGACATAGGTTAAAGTAAATTTTAGGCGACAGGCTATGAGGCTAGCAACCCGTCACTATTATACCTGCTAACTCAAAACCTACAAAAAATGTGCTAGAAGTGGCCACGAAGCGTGACATAGACATAGTTTTGTCTATGTAGCGTTTTGTGTGCTCTGCCTACCCCATTTAAGAATACAGGCGTGATTGTATGTAGGTATGTAAGTATGTACATTGTACAAATGTAAGTTCGGATTAAAATTCCCGATGCCCGTTGATTTATTTTTTTATTTTAAGGATAATTCAAAAACTACTAGTGAGATCTTGATGATATTAAAATGGGACCAATGGGAAGCCATTTGCTATCGAACACAAAAAGAACCATCGAAATCGGTCCACCCGTTTAGAAGTTCTGAGGTAACATACATAGAAAATGATAAAAAAAAATAAAAAAAAATACAGCCGAATTGAACAGAATTTTTTGAAGTCGGTTAAAAAAGGGGTTTCGAATAAATCTGAAGTAATATTATATGTAGATGTGTTTATTTTATTTGATGTTATAGCTTTTGCAAAGTCCTAGAGTCACAGGCGACGACGTACGACCATCGTACCTAGCTAGTGCTCTTCCAGGCGTCAGTTATGTATATATGTATGTATCTATGTACGTATGTATGTATTTGTAAGGGCTTTGTACTTGAGGTTCTATGCTCAATAAAAGTGGTAGGTATAACTGCTCAATAGTGACGGGTTGCTAGCCTGTCGCCCACAACATAGCTACCGTAACTTTAGTTGCTTCTTAAGACAATTTTGGGAGAAATGGGGAGTATTTAGTTGCAAATAGGTACTAAATCCGTCCCAAAATTCCACAAAATGTAGGTACTTTCGATGATAACGTACCAACTATTTTTAACCGACTTAATTCAATTCGGCTGTACATATTTTTTTCTCAATATTTCGATGGTTTTTTATGTTTGATAGCAAATTGCTTCCCATTGGTCCCATTTTAACTTCATCACGATCTGACAAGTAGTTTTTGAATTATACTTAAAATAAAAAAAGACACCAAAGGGCATTCTAAAATTAGATATGGACTTTAAGTGAATATTCCAACAAAACATGATTTCAGGGTATTGCTAATTTGAAGTCGGTTTTTTTGTGTTTTAAATTATTTAAATATCTTAAAACGATTCATGGCATTTTTAACTAAATTCTTTGTGTTTTGTTTATGCTAATACGTACAAATTGGTAGACATGCCACCGTTGACCATGACCCAAGTTAAGACGTAAGAACAAGGTTATCTTTTGTTTAATCAAGTCTTTGATAACAATTCCACAGTATCAAGTCGAGATCTTAACAATTTCAGCTACCTACATACAGCCACGAACCGGGATTCTTGAGCCACTTGCCACTGTTCCCAATTTAGACGTGTAATCAATGACCGATGTGACCGACTAGATGTCAGCTATTGGATTAGTATTACACGACCAAGTTATAAACATAGGTAAGTGGCTCAACAATCCCGGTTCGCGATGGTACATACATACATCACGCCTGTATTTCCAAATGGATTAGGCAGACAATACGAAACATACATACATACATACATACATATTCTCACGCCTGTATTCCCAATAGGGGTAGGCAGAGCACGTGAATTCATAAATCCAGTGCCACGTTTAGCAATTTCAGGGTAACCAGATGGTCAAACGTGATATACGAAACACTACATAGAGAATCATCATTATTCATGTACCTACTGTACCTACTTTCAGCATATTATTTTCCGTGTGGTATAGAATTTCTTCCGTTCAGGTATGTATGTCCGCGGTTGTTCCGCGTTGTCGTAAGAGGCGACTAAGGAAATCAATCACTAGCAATCTGTCACTCATGGGCGTAGCCAGGGGGGGGGGTTTTGGGGGTTCAAACCCCCCCCGAAAAGTTCAGGCTCCCATACAACAATCGTGATTTTTTTGTGTCCGACTCGCACTTGACCGATTTTTTTTTTTATCAAACCCCCCCCGAAACTAAATCCTGGCTACGCCCGTGCTGTCACTACAGTACCTCTTAACTTAAAACGTAAAAAATATGCTAGAAGTGGCTACCAAACCTGAAGTAGTCATAGTTTTGTCTATATAACGTTTCGTGAGCTCTGCCTACCCCATTTGAGAATGCAGGCGTGATACGATAACATGATAGATAGTTTCGTGCATGATGGCTTCGTCTATTATCTTTGTAAATTCAGCATAGCAACAAGCTCTGTTATTTTCTAACTCAGGCCTTGAAGTAGATTTATGTTCAGTGTGTTGTATGTATATACTTACATGGACATACGCCTGGTGCGGTCCCGCTATGTGGTAAGAAACAGCTGTGCCACTTATTAACAGTAAGACTGTTAATGCCAACAACTTGTATGCGAACAATCTGCAAAATAAACATTTTTATGTCAATAAATTACCAGACGAAATGTAGAAACAGAACACCACAATAAAAAAGGTTTTTAATACTCAAAGGCTAAACTAAGCTTTAGAGATCAATTTATAAAATACGGATAACTCACGTTTTAAATCGAGTTTAGCTCGACATGTTTCGGGCTAATTCGTAGCTTTTCATCTAGGAGCCGCGACGGCTGGTGCTGCCAAACGCGCACTCCGCGCCTCCGCTCTTGATGCGCAACTAAAGCATGTCGAGCTAAACTCGATTTAAAACGTGAGGTATGCGTATTTTATAAGATGAGTGAGTCTCACGGTAGATTAATTTAATGTCTAAAGAGATCAAACCCATGCAATCAAATGTCAAATCAGTCAAATGATCATTGACATTATGATTCGAAAGACTTTTAGTTCTTGAATGACATACCTTTGAAGACCGGTGGAAGTCAGCGCGAAGAGTTCGCGGAAGAAGTACTCCAGAGTGGTGATAGGCCGCCTCCACAACACCAAATTACTGTCGGCATCCATATTGTTGTGGCTTCTTATTCTGTAATAAAACAAATGCATGAAAAAAAGTAACTGGTCCAGCAAAAACAAAAGGTTTACGAGATGGAAGAAATCAAAACGGAAGATTACTGAAGGATATTTTACTGTGGATGGTCTTAATTTGGACGTCAAAGACTTTAGTAAGCTAATTTAACTCTTATCGCTCAATGCGTCCTTCACTGATTCATTCGCAAAGAAAGAGACGGACTGAGCGATAAGCGATATCATTGTTAGTCTCAGGTGTAATGGGGTAATTAAAATGTAACAAATAGGCGGTAGTATTAGTAACATAAGAAATGAATTTCACCTGGTATTGATTTTGAGAGCGTGGCATATTAAGCACAAACTATAGATATGGATTACATTATTTTCCCCGACAGTGTGTTTGCTAATCTAACAAATTACCAATCAACTTAGCCCTCTACTTCCTATGATGAGAATAAACTGCGTTCAACTATGCTGTGTTTTTCTTTAATTTGAGTATGTAAACAAATGTACAAGGAAAGTGTGTTAGGGCAAGTCGGTCGAGGGCGCCCTCGAAGAATATTTATCGTTATCGACCAAATCGGTGGTGTTCTAAAGGTCAAATTAGAAGTACCCGAAACCGTCGAGTGTGTACCTATGAAGAGATAGATGAACGTGAGTGAAGCGAGAGAAATATGCCAGAATATGAGCGAAAGGCGCTCTGTTGTGTCTGCCTAGCAGGGAATGGGGAGTCACGTTTCTGGTTTATGTGTTTGTATGTATGAATTTGTCACATCAGATAAATTTCAAGTCTGACTATGAATGCGTCTTGAATAGAGTCATTTTCAAAAAAATTGTACATAGTTAAGGGCTTTAATAAAAGCAAAAGTTGATTGATTCATTTGTGTAACGACAATTACCCATACATTTTGTATAGGTAATTTTCGTTACACAAATGAAGCGATCGTGATTTTGTTTTTATTAACCCTTAATTTATGTACAATTTTTTTTGAAATTCACTCAATAGTGAGTCTTGAGTATTGTGTGGTGCCTAATGTCTTCAAATTACAATATGGCATGTGTCATGAACTACCTGATCTCTTTAGGATGCGGATTGTGGAGTCCGTTGCGCGTGCGTTGCTCAGTGTCTGCCTGCACTGCCGCCGCCAGCTTGTAATACCCGAGACGGGCTAGCTGCCGACACAAACGGAAAGATATTCAAAACAGAACTCTACTGAAGATGATTTAGATCCCAATTTTGACGCTCCAAGGACAGTCACCAGCACCAATATGTGATACAATAAGGCTCCAAAAACATCCGATACGACTCTATTACTAGGGGCAGTCATGGGTGTAGCCACACTGGGGCAAGCTGGGGCGCTTGCCCCACCCTGGCTCTGGCCTATAAGGCGCCTAATTAAACAAAAAAAATGAGCACAGGTTATAGGTTGTAGTACCGGGTATAGGTTGACTTCTGCCCCACCCTGGGCTCAAGGCTGGCTACACTCATGGGGGCAGTAAGACGTGTCAGATATTTTTACACGCTCCGTCGTAGCAGATATTGAACTGGTGACTGTACAAGATTGATCGATGTTTTAGGTTTTGTTTAGAGCGGTATTTCTAGCATAACACGGTGCGTACCATGTTCCGCTTGACCTAGACTACCTGTCACTGTTCAATGCCTCCTCTACACTAACGAAGTTTCTCAGCGAAGTAAGTACTATAGAAACTTTGGCTAAGGTCCGAAGCGACGGTACACACTCGATCAACTAAGCAATGAGCCCATTCAAGCCCTTTGACTCGGGCGCAAAATCCGACAGCGAATGGAAGTCTTCCGAGGCGAGCCGAAGTTTGACGAGGCAAGCCGAAGTGCCTCTCAACACTGTTCGTCTAACTTCGTTCAACTTAATAGTGTAGAGGAGGGACAACTAGAAGAGTCAGAAAATGACAAGTAAACTATCTCACGGGCAACACGACAAATATTGATGTTTGATGCACATTGGGCCCGCATTCCGTCGCGTTGATTGGCGATTAGTCGTGCAGTGATTGGTGGTCGCACGCGCAGCGGAATGTGGTGTCAGTGCGACATCCGTCCAAACTTCATTGTCGATCAATGAATAATAGTGTAGCCAGGAGGTAATGAACATTACCGACATGACATTCCCTAGACCAGTTGCCCCTTAGAAGATTTTAATAGTGTCATAAAAATGTTGATGAATAGCAATTCTTATATTAGTGCTTCATGAAACAAACGGTGTTTTAACACGTTGTCTGCCCATCATACTTCAAGAGAAAGGAATTATCCCACCGGTGATGCTCATGGCAGCCAACGTGTTAAATATGTGTTACATAGCAGCATATGGAATAAAAGCTTGCGTTTGCTCCCAAGATGATTTGCAGTCAAATAAAAAAAAAGATCTTAGTCTAATTACAAAATTACTCTTCTATTAAAGCTTGTAAATTATTATATTTTCCCTACCCTTTAATCATATTATTATATCACGAAAATTTGACACAAGGGCCTATAACATTGACATAAGTAAACTAAAACGTTTCGTTGTTAGTTGCTTATTCATTATTACAATCAAGATTTTTATTTTTAGGTGAATCGTTAAGGAAATATCGATAGAGATAACTCGAAAACTCATAATCATGATGACACGCATTCCCATCTGTGAACACATCGTGTAAAACTGTAAACATTCTAAGCATGCCAAACAAGGCCACTAGCTTCTAAGATATTTATTAAATAACAATCAATTCAGCCAATCGTGCAGAGTGGTAAATAAAATATACATGCATCACACAATAATCAAATTTTTTATGTAAATAACATGACTAGACTACCATGAAATGGCTTGCACGGTGAAAGTTCGAATATAAAATAAACAGTAAATATGTACCTATAAATACCTAACTAACCCCACATCCAGGCGTATTTTCATCGAGTTATTTTTGAAATTATTCAACACTGTCCTTATCTAAAATAAATTGTATTATTACCTAACTAGGTAGACTCATGAGTATACAATATAATGCTGATGTAACTCTACATAGGTATACATTTTATACACATACATGTACCTGCCTATTTTTTAACTAAATACCTACCAATAAGAGCAATAGACATTTTATAAACGAGGTATACTATCTGGCTGGAGATATTTTTATGTTTTTAGATTAAAATTAAAAACAGAAGCATGTAGGTAGAGTTTAGTTTTTCGAAATTAAAACACTTGGCTGAAACGCCGTTCGATTATCAACTTAGAGATGTTTTTACACCTAATGTACCAATAAGTAGCTATGCATATGAATACTGCATATTTGCATAGCAACTGATTAAGAATCACTCTTAATTTACTAAGTTTGTAAGAAACAATAAATAATAGATAAACTACTTACAATCGCGTGCCGCTACTCCCGGTAACCAATTAGTGGGTATATTTTTTATAGAAACCAATTAAATTCTGCGAAGCGGATTTTATTTACGACGTAATAATATTAGAACCGTCCCGAGGCCAATACGTGAGCCGGCGAAGAGTGACATCACGGTACTAAAGAAACGTTTCATTTCACTTTCGAAAACCACTTTCCCTCTCACTTGCTTTCGCTGTCATTTGGGGCCTTGGCCATTTGAAAAGACCGTAAGAACACCACATTTAGAGTTTAAATTTGGTTGTGGAACGTGTCTGGTGTTTAGTTTTAAATTGTTACGTAAATATTATGGTAATAGAGCCGATTATTAACGCATCAAAATTGCATGATGCTGTTTAAACTAACTACCCAGGTCTAAGTTTATCGTGAAAAAATTTGTACGTTATTTTTTTAAACATGGTACAACAGTTTCAGGCACATGCAGCCAAATACCTAGGATAAAGTGAGAGACAGAGCTGTTATTTGTAAAGAACAAGTAGTTAATAGATAATAAACAGATACCAAAGTTAAGAAGTGGGATTAATAAGCAACCAGAGACCAGCTGTTAATCTTAAAGTGCCTATTCTTGAAGGTGAACGTTTTCCGATAACTCTACTTTGGCACTTATCGGTCACAGATGAGTTCATTATACATGTTGAAGTTCAACATCACTCGTCCCAATTTATGTTTCATTATAATCATAATTTCTAATGGATCTATTCATGTTTTATTCCTTATCGTGGTAGCCCGTGTGAGCCATTAAATTAATTAATCTGAACCGTTGGACGATGTGTTTCTTTACATTTATATTACAGTTACAGTTAGCTATTCGTGTAGCGTCAAAATGTAATGTTCGTTTTCGTTAACTAAGTATAGCCTACGCGACATCCATCGATTAACTCAATAGGAAGAAGACTTGAATCCGTTTTATTTCACGTCGAGTTTATAGGGTACGGGTACACCTCAAGCACATGAATATAACAGGACATTCCCAATAAATAAGGTGTCAAACGAAATTGCAGTTGCTTATGTTCCCTTCGGAGAATAATGTACGCACAGTTCTCGTAATCTAACTTGGGAAGATTAAGAGCACTTAGTGGGGGTAAATTCACACAAAAAAGTACATTGTGCATGTTGATCTATTTGCTTAGAATTGCACATTTTCTGTATTGTACATTTTACGTGTAGCGTGCATTTCGCGTAATTTAGTTTTTGGCCATACATTTTGTGTATTGTCCATTTGACCAATGTATGTATAGTTTCGTATGTTTTGCGTGTAGTGGAGATATATTGCGTAGGTATATTGTTCCTAAGGGTATATGTTACATTATTTAATGTAAAAACTCCACATCTCTACCACCCCTAGCAATAGACGCGTATAAAATATTTTACACAGCTTTCTTGTGTCAGATTATGAAAACATTGTAATTGAATGCAAAAAAACAACAATTCAATTTAAATTCCGCGCAACATCGCAGATGGAAACTGCGAATTCATTAATAATTCATCCGGTGGTTGAGGATGGATGAATTAATTATTCCGCATTGTGTCTAGCTTAATGAAAACACTATCGCTTTGTGACGTGAGCGTTGCTAAGTCGTTTCTGTAATTTACTAAACCACGGAACCGTGACTTAGCGTGGACGAAGATAAAGTTCGCAATTTTGTAATAGGAAAATAATTTCTTAGCTTCTTGTCCTCTGTAAAATACCCTAATTTTGGGTCCAAAAACGAAAATTCTCTAACTACGATGAGCATAATCTTCTCTTTCTGTTTCGAAGCAGACCTACAAGATAGTTGCTTTGTTGTTACCCTGATCCAATGATCAGCTAATGCAGTATATTTCAATTGTATCCTGATCCACCAACCAATAGGTACAATGCTGTAAATACAGCTAACGCCATAGTGAAGTGACATTGCATTGCTCTATAAAGGATAACTTTATTATTATTAAATTTATTGAGTCTGAAATAGATTCAACCGTATCTAGCTACCTATTTCAAACCGTAGCTACCTAAGTATTTCAAATATTTTTTCTTTTTCTCACTGTCTTCTCTTTACTGCATAGCTGCATTCTAGAATCAATATAATATATGTACATGTGTTTGAAGGCGATTCTGACTACGAGACTGACTCAGTTTTTGAGATCCAAACGGGGTTTGGAGATTATCAATACCTATACAACTTAGAGAATTAGTTAAGTAGTTACTATAACTATTTCATGCCTATGCCTATGCAATAGTATAAAGTTAGGCAGCTAGTATCCAAATTTAACCGCCCGTAGTAACAAATGTATGACACCGTGGCATCAATCCAAAACAGCAGCAGTGACATTAATTTAGCCCCTATCCCGGTTCTTTGTTAAACACAAAGAACTATTTACACACACACATACCTCGACAGTAACACGTACAATACACAAACACACGGAAAATCTTACTGCATACATACACGCACGATTTCCCGCCACACGTGTTCCCGAACACTGCGTAGTTATTTTAAGTTTTCAGACCTTGACATTAGAGTCGATATTTATATAGCGGCCGCTTTAGTTTACGGAAATAACCGAGGTGGCGTGATAGTCGCGTGCGCTTGCGCAGACCAGTGACCTGGATCGTTTGATATGACGTTTTCTATACATTAGCCGATGTGCTTTAATAAGTAATAAATTATCATTACTGTATGGGCGTAGAAAAAATAGAGACGCTGCTTGATCTTCAACAATTATAGCCAATAAACAGGTACAGTCGAGTCGGCGTACGAATAAGAAGTCTGAATATGTTTCTAAACTATAATACAGGACTAGAGATTTTTTTTTAAAAAGGAGTTCCCTCACATTCACATTAGGTACAGGGTGGCAATAATTATGTCTAGACTAAAAATCTTTTTTTATTAATAACCTAATTTGCAGTTAAATTCAAGTGAACCGCCGGTTTTGTCATTCGAAAAATAAATGGACAACCTTCACTTATTTTCCTTTTCGATACCAACGTTGTACCTAATATACATAAAATCGAAGATTTCAAGCTGTAACAGTTCCTTATCTTAGAAAGAACCTTGTACGAAATAAAGTGTAATGCCAACCGATTCATAATTAATTCTACAACTGTAAAAATATAGTGAGCTGTTATGATAATTTGCTGCATATCTATCTAACGGCATATGGGAAAGGCGCCTAATTTTAAAGAGTGCAATAAACTTGAACAAAGAATGCACCTCAAGCCAAAACGTGAGATTTGCAAATAAATAAAGACATTGGCTGTTTTAAAGGAGGTAATTCACCTTAATTCAAAATGTTTACTTCAGACATGTTGTTTATGTATAAAAGGTTTTAAATATACTGATACCTACCTTAAGATGGGATCATTTTTGTTCAAGCTTGTGTTTTATTCCACATTTTTTGCTTAAAATTACATGTCTGAACACAAAGTGAACAAAAACTGAACATGGAATGAATGAAAAATGAGCAATTCCTATTTATTCACCATAGTTATGTATTTATGCACCATGTTCATTTGAGTGGACCATCTGATTCCAGTTGTTTATTTCAATTTTAATTAGTAGAAGTGTTAAAATGATAGATAATAAAACAACTGTGCTAACAATTCCATTAAACAGCTCGTTCTGTATCTCAATTAATCACATCATAAACAAATAGTCATAAAAACTTCTTACTCCATATCTCTCAACTCCGGGTAAACATAAATTAGAAATTAGATTTTATTGCTAATACTTATAACGAGTATTTCTAATGATAGTGATTTTGCGTTTGATCGTAATGAATTGAGTTGAGATATACAGGGTGTCCCAAAGTTATGGGACATGAAGGGGAAGTGCCTTAAATCTCGTAGATAGTGTATTTTGCTCAAAGAAGACTTTATCTTATTTTTAAAAGTTAGTAATTCTGTATTCATAGATTTTTTTTAAATTACTTGCTTTGTCTGGGAATCGAACTGACTAAAATGTCAAAAAAACAATCATCCTGTTTTTATGATGCCAATCGAAAGAATAGCTAAAAAATAATAACTTTGCTTAAGTAACATGGTATTTTAAAAGAAAGGAACAACGTGAAATTAATCAGTTTAATCAAATTAAAAACATGCATGAAACTCTCGTAGTCAATTAAGTGAGTGTTTTTGTATAAATTAATTAATTAAATGCTCCAAATGTGATCCCTCTTGTCTTAGCGCTCTTAGGCAAATCGCCATCTCTTAATGAGTCCGGTGCTAGTTGATTTTTTAATCATTTTATGGTGAACACTCCATGTGACATGGCACAATTCTGTTTGCAACTCGCCCACGTTCTCGTATCGCTTTTTGTATAGCATATCTTTTACGTATCCCCAAAAGACGAAATCTAATGGTGTAAGGTCCGAGGATCAACAGGCAGCAGACCTATTTACAGATTGGCGATTTGCCTAAGACAAGAGGGATCAAATTTGGAGCATTTAATTAATTAATTTACACAAAAACTCACTTAATTGACTACGAGAGTGTCAAGTATGTTTTTAATTTGATTAAACTGATTAATTTCACGTTGTTCCTTTTTTTTTAAATACTATGTTACTTAAGCAAAGTTATTATTTTTTAGCTATTCTTTCGATTGGCATCATAAAAATAGGTGATTATTTTTTTGACATTTTAGTCGGTTCGATTCCCAGACGAAGCAAGTAATTTTTAGAAATTCTATGAATACAGAATTACTAACTTTTAAAAATAAGATAAAGTCTTCTTTGAGCAAAATACACTATATACGTTATTTAAGGTACTTCCCCTTCATGTCCCATAACTTTGAGACACCCTGTATATTATGCAGAAAAGATGTATATAACAAATAGATTTAATTTAATTTTGTAGTGTATTTGTTTCAAATGAGAATTCTTGTAATTTGCCAAATGCTCAGTGTGCCAACTGCCAGAACACAATGAACAGCTGTTGCAGTTATGGCACAGTTGTACAGGGAGAATTTAAAAATTTTCATGAAATCACTCATATCATTAAAACAGCAGAAAATGGCTACAAATACCTGGAGATTATTATTGGTAGATACGAGATACTGAGTCTCTCTAACACCTAGCTTTTGTTGAATTTGTTGAGCTGTGTACCTATAGGCATTAGATATGTACTGAATATTCATTCATAATATTTAAAGATAAATAAATAGAAGTCCAAAAAAAGGTTTTATGTTACTCATAAAAATGGGATAAAATAAATGTGTTTAGTGTAAAATTTGCATGCAATTAAATGCATTTCCATGAACAAACCACTCTTGTAAATGAAAAAATATGTCTTATAAACTTATTTTTGTAGAATATCAAATTTGATACAATGACTGAGCAAAGTGGCTTAGAAATAAAGATATATTTCTCAGCATTGCATTGATGTGGGCTAATCTGGTTGATTAATTATGTTAAATAATTAGTTACTTATGATTAAAAAATTATAGATGTGGTCAACAAAAATGTAATGTTGCTCTTTTGCTACAATACAAGAAGGATTGAAATCAGTAGTCTGGGACCTACTCCTGTATGGAAAAGCTTGACATATTGATGTGTGACACTCAGTAGAACTCTGTTATATTCAGCAGTTGTACTAACAAAGAATCAACAGGGACAGCAAAGGCTACCTGCAACAATGTTCTACAAAACATCACACAAACATGCCAAGGTAAAGCTTGTAGCAATTACGCATACATGTAAATACTTATTATAAAAAATAATACATTTCTTAAAATTTAAATTGTTCAATTCAAACTACACATAATCACACAATTTCAAATAACAAAAATATGAAGTGACTATCTCAAAATGTGATGCAATAAAGATAAAAATTGCAACTACACTAAAAAATTAAATAAAATGGCTATACAACACACTCAACTGTAAGACTTGTCTTTTAATGTATTGACTAGATTAAACAATTGAAACTCACAGTTGCTTGTGTTTAACACTATTTATTTTAATCTAATAAAGTGCACAAAAAAAAGGCTGCTATCCAACTCTAATAAAGTTTATAGATATTAGAAACATGTAATTATCTCGGTGAGTCACAATAAATCTACAAAAAAAGGAAGCACAACAACACGGCCGGCGAATCAAAATATAAAGAAGCACAACCACAAATGCAAACTGCTTTATACCAGCTCGTTTTTGTTTCCTGTCGCTCGCTGCCCTCTTTTTCTGCACTCAGCTCGCAACTGCTCTTTGCTCATAGCAGCCAAAGCTTCTGGATTCAGATTCTGACGAGCTCTTCCATTCTCTGAGACAGAGTTTGGACGCAACACAGCCTCAGTGAGCCGTGCGCTGGCTTGGTTACGGGCACGTCTCGTAGTAACCATTATAACTGGATATTGCTGTTGCCAGTTTTGTCTGCTTACTCCCGATTACTTGAATGTTCGCATGTGTGAAGGTGTCTATTAGACACAATTCAAATCTCCATAATGGTTTTAACTAGCTGTTTAAATGTGCTGTCTTCTCTGCCTTCCAGGATGAATGTTTGTTAAAAATAAATATATTATGTTATGAGATATTGTAAATAGTATAGTTTAATTATAGATACACCGAAATTGTTGGTAAAATAGTAGATGATTCAACTTGACAAGCGAATACTTTCAATACTTGCAATATAATGGGAATAAATAACAAAAACCAGTGTAAGTGACATGTTAAGTAAAGAAATACATAAAATCTATTGATGAGTATAATTTAAAATGTAAGTATGACGCCGACTACAGAAAATGAAAGTAATTCGTTGTTAAAATGTTGATAAAAGATGGCAAATTGTCGTGAATTTCGCATGTTCGTGGTAATATTGATTACCTAAATTAATTCCGATAATTTCAAATAAATGGAAAGGATAAACACGTAAACAACTTAAAGGGTATTTGTTAAGGTCAGCATTTTAAAATAAAAGCCAATATCAGCCCCTAAACAAATAAGCAAAATGAAAAATATATCGGGAACAGTCAGCAGAAATTATTATGCGCCTTCTAACCTAACATTACAACCAAATATGATAACAAGAATACTTACAATCAATGAAATGGGTAGCCACAACACCTCTGGTGTATATTATTAATATACTACACTTATCATATGTTTGAGAAAAGAAAATTTTGTCTTAAAATAACTTTAACTCCTCTCACTTCTCATAAAATGGAATACTGAAAAAAATCGGGAACAAAAGTTGCAAGTGCCTAAAAACAAGATACCACTTTTAGTTAAAAGTTGTGGTCGTTGTGGAATAATTATCTATACGTAAATTTGATTATTTTACATAATTTCAACACTTTGTGATATTATTTAAATATTTTTACTATTTATGTATAATCCAAGATTGAAAACGATGAATAAAGCTGATGCAAAAATGTATAAATTGACAAAAGTTTTAGATTTTGAAACAATGTACTGCCACAAATGCAACTCGGTATAAGGGTAAATATTATAGTATGGCAATCAAAATTTAAAACTGACGTGTGACAATGATTGTGCTTGCCACAGTTAAAAAATGTTGAAAAAAGATTATTTTAAATAGACAAGCACTTATAATAAAGCATAATTATGTTTCATGGAATAGTGGGATTTACAAGAATTAAAGAAGGCAGTAATGAAAAATCGAAAAGTAATTGGTTTTCGTCTGAATGTTATACCTTGGTTATACCCAAAGCCAAAAAAAAAATAATTAAATAAATAAAAACGAATGAACGAAACGAAGAAGACAGAAGACAACAAAAGACCATAACTTTTTATCCATAACGTACACAATCGATAAACACTATAAAAGTCAAAGCAAAAGTAAAAATCATTCATGTCATGATCATAAACTTGTTAAACTCATTATAATCTTATTACAATGTTCAGTTTTCAGTTTTGCTTAGGTTGCGGTGCACTTATAGTCTTCTCTGTCTGTTTCTGAATCAGTCAAATCAAATCCAAAGGTTTTTTGTTTGAGTGTCGTTTAATTTGTGTTGTGTATGAGTGAAACGGCAATGAATGATGACGATAATATTAATGATTTTTTGCCATCTATTCTGAATCCAAGGACTGTGAGGAAAGGAAATGTCTCTTTGACTCAGGTAAATTCTATAATACTTATTATAATCCTACCTTCGACCTTAACTTACAAAAACTTGATACTAATTTTGAACTTTTTTTAATATTTTTGCTATGAAATGTTCAAAGAAGTTTTGTCTTTCACAGAATTCTGTGGTTAGCCGTTGTTCTTTATCATTGAAGAGGAATAATGGCATTTCCAAATGGAATTCGAATAAGGTATGGATTTATAAATAAGTTAAATAACCATATTTGTAATTTGTACAAGTTGAGTTATTGATCTTTGGCTTGGCTTGGCAATTCATCTACCTGACACTTATTTAATTATATTGTTTAATTTTTAAAATGTACAAATGTTTCAGTCTGCATATGCAGAATTTGTTACATACTTAGTTTGTCTCTGTTACTTATAAACCTGGAGCATTTGATATGACAGACTTATGAAGTTTCTAAATTCAAAGGCATGTACAACTTCCAACTGTCTTCTTCTATTTCTCAGGCATAACTAGACAGATTTCTCTCTATCATATCTATCTATCTAGTTTCTTCCTCAAGAGCCTTCAAAAGTAGAATTCAATAACTTTGTTGTTGTGACTGTCGCTGAGTAACTTGTTCTAACTTGTTTGCAGCCATTGTGTAAGTAAAAGTTGTATGTAACCCCTCATATGCTTGGATATGGATTGCTCTATTTATTAATGAATATGTTTATATATTTAGGGGCTATGATGCTATGAATAATAATTATTTTCCGCATATTAAATTGTGATTGTAGTTTTAAGGACAATACTTATTGCCCTGAATTTGCTAGATGTGGCACTGGATTTTTGAATCCATGTGCTCTGCCTACCTCTCATGAGAATACAGGCGTGAGAATATGTATGTATGTATGTGTACTTATTGCTTAAGCTCTTATGGAACCTTTATGAAGGAAAGCTATCTAATACTTTTTCTCAGTATATTATCTTTTTTCCATACCTTTAGTTTGGATTGAAAAACTAGATAATTTAAGAACTTTTCAGTTACTTTCATTTTTATTTATGAGTGAGTTTCAAAAAAATTGTACATTTTGTATAGGTAATTTTCGTTACACAAAAGACGCGATCGTGGTTTTGTTTTTATTAACCCTTAATTTATGTACAATTTTTTTGAAACTCACTCTTATTCATTAGCTAAACATCATTCATTTCAGTCTCGATTTTTTTTATATTTTGGTTTTGCTAATTAATGTACTTAATACCTTTTTTAAACAAAACTATTATAAGACTCATTCATATTGAAATAAAAAGGACTGTAGCGGGTGCATATTGCTCCAGATCATGGGCCACAAATTGGCCTGAAAAATGTCACCCTTTACATAACAGCTATTTTTTTTTTAAATAACTAATCCTATACTATAGACCGATAGGTACTTAAAAGATGGTAAACAATCTTGATGTGTCTTTTTATTTAAACATACACTTTATGAATCAAAATCTTTAAATTTTACAATTTAGGTATGAAAAAATCATTTACTTTCATAATTGAATTGTATAGTGTAACGATTTTCATTTTTAGACTGTGTATTTCAATAAAAAGACGTCAAGATTGTTTACCATCTTTTAAGTACCTATCGATCTAAACTTTAGACTCTAAAGTATAGTTTCAACCAAACATACTCAACTCAAACATTATGTTTTTGAAAAATCTTAACTCAAAAATAATCTGTGAAATAATTATATTAAAATTCATGAACTCCAAAACTACTTATAGTAAAAATTAATCCCAGTATCCTAGGTATTAAGCTCCAAACACAATGACAGCAGAAGCGGGAGAGTGCTTCGCGGTAGTGTGACGGTTGTAATATTCGAAATTATACGAACATAACTGGGAAAATGCGTTTCGTTCACTGCCCGACACCGATCCACTTCTTCTGTTAGTGCGTTTGGAACAAGTACAAGGTAAGTTAATGATGGTTCCTTTATTTAAGACAATTATGATGCATTTCAGAATACACCTCTGAAGAAACAGCTTCGTGACAGTAACACTACAAATCAAACCAGCTGTGCAAATATTGCAGTTTCTAAGCTAAATTTTAATTGTAAGGATAAAGATTCAGTAGTGTTTGACGAATTAAACAAAGAAAATAATAGTCATCTCAACACTACTGATACTATCTTGACAACAAAGAGGCCCGATTTTTTCACTGACTTTGATTTAGCTAATGCAAGTACTGTAGATTTGCTATCACTAGAAGATCACATAATCACATCACCATTATTGAAGTCAAATAGAAACATTATTAATTGGAATCTCAAAAACCAGTTTTTAAGTTCTGTACCTAATGAAGCTGAAGTTACTGGAGAAGATGAAGGGAGTTTAGACTTTTCGATATTAGATGACTTGGTGGAGAATTGGAAATCGCAAGATGAAAATGAGTTAAAAATTGTTGATGTAGTAGGCCACTGTTCTTTGAAAAGTGGTTCGTCAGCTACAGAGTTAAAAGACTGTGCTGCCACACTAGCATATGATCTAAATGAGGAATCTCTCGTTTCCATATCGTTTGGAGTAAGTAACTGTGAAGGTGTTGATGTTACCACTAAAAACAGTAATATTAAGAGAATACAGATTACTAATAAGAATAATGATGTGAATGTTGACTGTGAACTCAAAGAATGCAGATCACTGTCCAGTGAAGGCAGCGCATTAGACGAAAACATGAACGAAACGGTACCTTCAACCCCTCAAAAGAGGGCAGGTGTGGCTGTCAACCTAGAAATTAAAAAGAAAAAACCATCGACAGAAGATGCCACAGAAAACTCAAAGGTTCTAATTTTGAAAACAGATGCCATTGAGAAACTGTCACATGTTATTGTTCAACCACCAAATTATAAATTAGTGAAACGTCAAATTTTTGATAGAAATAAATTTCAAAGCACCAGTGGTTTGGCCAAGGATAGACAGAATGGGAAAGGCGCGAGTACTCTGAGACAGGTACCGATAGACTGTTTCGTGTCTAGAGACAAAGAGCGAAGTCGTGATGACGCTGAGGTTATTCTAGTGAGTGACGATGAACCGGACATGAGCAAGAACATAGGTGTAGCTGATGCCCTGAAGTGCGATCGTGGGGGTCGTGCGCTTTACAAGTTCGATTGGAAAGGCAATGAGTCGCCGCGGCCGGGGCGGGTGCAGTCATGTAGGACTGATACTGTCTCTCCTAAGCGACAGGATGGTAAACCTTCGAGCTCAGACGCGCCGCGGCCGCCGTCGCTCCGGGCGAAGAACGAGAGCGTCGGCTCTCACTCTCCGAGGAAGAGCATTGACGCTGTTCCGTTCAACCTGGCATCGAAGAAGTCTTGTCGCGCGTCTGGATCCGCGAGAAGTGTACCCTATCATAAAATCGTAGCAGGTAATCATGTTCTATCTCATCTTTCTTCGCTGCTAGGCTTTCACGTAACTTAGTAGGTAATTAGGATCTAACTGATCTTTTTGCATGTCTAGATTTGAAAGGAACGTTCCTTCGTTATAGAACTGCTTGTACTTAACTTTTACAAACTAGAATCTTTTATGCCCGTCTACATTATCTTGACGTTTACTTTGTGTAGTAAACTGTTTGATGCGTGTACTTAATATAGTACGTGAACTAATCAGCTTATTCTAAGAATACCTACTTCTACGTATAGATCTGCCTGGATCATTAACACTTTATTCTACAGGTGAAATCAAAACCCTGACCCAAATATGTAGATACATAAGTATTTCTTGCTCTGCTACTGCTGTACAATGGAATGTCAGTGCATTCCGATAATAATTAATCGTAATTTGTTTTAATTAACTTTATTAAATTTTACGTGCTCATACATTGAAATCGCGAATTCATTCCAACTCAGTATGAATATCCAAAATTTGACAGACTAATTTTAATGATTGAACTACACTGTTGCTTAGCATAGCATTAACTGATTTGGAAGCACTAATTTTGATTTTGTATCACCAATTTCATTCCTACTTGTATAATTTGACGCTTAGCATCAGTAAATACCTTCGTATTACAAGTCAACCCTACTTTTTCACTGGTCGCCCGTGTTTTACACATTTTGAACTACTATAACGTCAAGCAGGCTAACACGGCTACGTAACCGAGATGTATTGTGGTTTTCTGACTTTTCTAGTGATCTTACGGGATTAGAGGACATTGTTCCATGAATTACAAAATCTCTGGATGTAAAAAGTGTGTCAATTATGCTATTCGTTTTCAGGAACACATTATGCTGTAGACGCGTTCTCTTACGGGGATATACCTAATGTGAAGCATTACTTCCTCACTCACTTCCATTCCGATCATTATTCGGGCCTGAAGAAAAGTTTCAACAAATTGTTGTATTGCTCCGAAATCACAGGTAACTTGCAATGTTTTAATTTCGCATTCTTTTCTTCATATGGAGCTACTCAAAAAGAACTAGTTACAAACTGAATTTAGTAGAGTTGCTTGAGCGTCACCGCCCATATATTCACATTGAAGTTCGCACTCGAAGCGACTAGACTCCGCATAGTTACTAAACTGATTACGAGAGACGCGGCGTGGCGGTCGCTAAGCTAAAGGTAACCCGAGTTTGTGTTTGTGTTGCCAGTTTTGCGATTTTGTCGCAAGAAGTTACAATTTTTGCTCTAGTCTTAGCAATTAGCGATGTATTGATTGATTTGATTATAGTTAAAATACGTATCGACGCATTAACGTACAACATCTACTTTTAATTCAATAATTTTAAGGTCATTTTTTTTTTCATTCGCTAAAACTTGAGCTAAAGTCGTCACTTCTAGCGACAAAGTCGCTAAATTTGAAACACTAAGCGAAACTAAATTTCTTTTCACCACGTTTGAGTAACGTTTCATAGCGTCCCACTTTTAACGATACAATCCCGCTTTTTACTTGGAAAGTTTTGGTAGATACCTGAAAAAACGTTAAAGTTCCAAACCTTATACTCGAAATCAAAGTAAAGAGCGCGCAATAATGTTTCACTACTAAGGGATTACTTTTCTCTGCAGCTGGCCGTACAGTTGGTCAAAGCTATGGTTGTTTATTCCAGGTGACCTATGCGTGTCCAGGCTCGGGGTCAACCCGAAGTGCATCCATGTCCTGACCCTGGACAGCACGGTTAGGATCGAAGGCGACGAGGTCACGGCGGTCGATGCTAACCAGTGAGTGACTGATTTGGACCTTGTTTCGTCATCATCGGGCCTACAAGTCAAACCAGTGCCGTAACTTGCCTTTTATACGCCCGGTGCGAGCTTTCGAAACTGCGCCCTTGAAGATACTGGTTAGATCATTTCTGCGCCCCTTCTGCCAGTCACGGTAGGTACGGCACTGAGTCAAACCAATTGGTTACTGACCCACCGGAGAACGTGTCATTATAGACGAATTAAGGATTTCCTTTGTCGAGCAAGGCAATATCACTACAACCTTTGCTGTTGAAAGGTTGTATGGCAGGTCAGAAATTAATTGGTTCGACAGTACATCCTACTTTTTAGGTCCGCCAATTTCGTAAAATATGACTAAAGGAAGATATGTTAACTTATGTTTTGTTTTGGACGATAGGACAGCAACATGTATTGTCACATTACAGGACCTACCGCAAATAATCCTGCAGTTTTCCAGTATTTCATCTCCAGCATATCTTACCTAAATCTTTGTCAGTCAAAGTTTCGCCATCAGTTCCGTAACTAGCCTTTATATGCGCCCGGTGCGAGCTTTCAAACTGCACCCTTGAAGATACTGGTCTGGTCATTTCTGCGCCACTCCAGGTTCTGCGCTCTGTGCCTGCGCACCGCTGGCACCGCCCTATTCACGGAAACAAGTTAATATAGCCCTCTCTCTGTCACTTAATCCCATACAAATAAGAAAGCCAAAAAGTCTACGGCGTTTGACAATTTCGAAAATAGTTTTTGCACCTGGCGCTGGCTACACTTGAAATTGTACGAAAATTTTATTATGAAATCAATATCTGTCAAAAGCTTTTTGATAAAACAAAGGTACGTTCGCGTCCGATAACATAACGTCTGTGACCAAAAAATTCTTACTCCTATGCCAGTGACACATATCTGTGACCATGTTGTTCGCACTCCTGACCACGATAATTTCGCCCGGCATAGCTTAAGGGCTCTGTGAAACGCTGCCGGACGCGAACGTGTTAAGTTGAACAATGCATTTTTTTTATTTCTCCTTTAAGTTGTTTCCGTGAATGAGGTATAATTACGGCACTGTTCGCTACTCTCTCTTGATACGAGCCATTTTTCCTTTCAGTTGTCCTGGAGCCGTGATGCTGGTCTTTGCGCTCTCCAACGGGAAGACGATCCTGCACACGGGCGACTTCCGGGCCAACCCGGCTATGGAGTCCTACCCTTTGTTCTGGAACAAAGACATTCACACCATATACCTTGATACCACGTGAGTTGGCACTATTTTACGTAATGTACACTACGGAACGTATAATTAATGGTTGTATTGCTTATGGGAGTTATGGGGATACATGTAGACGGAGCGTAGCTAAATTACATTATACATATTACATAAACTAGCTGTGCCCGCGACTCCGTTCGCGTGGAATAGTGACCTTAGGCAATTTTCCCCGTTTTTTCCACATTTTCCAGTGTTCCTTCGCTCCTATTAGTCGTAGCGTGATGTTATACAGGGTGGCCCATCTAAAACGGTCAGTATGGGGAAGTGCGAAACTATACGAGATACGAAGATCTCTTCTTAGGAACCATGACATCGATTTTAATAAAAAGAAAAACTGCATTCATACATTTAAAAAAAATGTGTACTCAGTCCGGGAATCGAACTCGGTTGTTTAAAAAAAAAACTTTTTCTATTTCTATTTAGATATCGATTGTGTAGGTCTTAAGCAGTAAATATGTGCAGAAACATGATTTCTAAAATGAATAAAATGCATTGTTTTTACATGCTTTAATTTATTTTAGTAGGTGTTCAGAGCGATCACAGTTACAAACGTAGTAGGTATTAAGAAAGGCGGTGGTCACTTCGAACACCTACTAAAATAAATCAAAGCATGTAGAAACAATGCATTTTATTAATTTTAGAAATCATGTTATACACACATATTTACTGCTTAAGACCCACACAATCGATATCTAAATAGAAACAGTTTTTTTTTTCAAAACATCCGGGTTCGATTCCCGGACTGAGTAAACATTTTTTTTTTAATCTATGAATGCAGTTTTTCTTTTTATTAAAATCGATGTCATGGTTCCTAAGAAGAGATCTTCGTATCTCGTATAGTTTCGGACTTCCCCATACTAACCGTTTTAGATGGGCCACCCTGTATAGCCTAAAGCCTTTCTCGCTAAATGGTCTATCCAACACAAAAATATTTTTTCAATTCGAGCCAGTAGTTCCTGAGATTAGCGCGTTCAAACAAACAAACATACATACAAACAAACTCTTCAGCTTTATAATATTAGTATAGATTAGTATAGATTTTACAAACGACACTAAAAAACGTTATTCAAACGTTAACGTGTTTAAACGTTAACGAACGAGTATGTTGGGAATTACTATGTACTATTATTATTTTCAGATATTGTAATTCCCGATACGACTTCCCGACGCAAGACCAAAGTTTGGAGATGGCTCTCTCTCTGCTACGGCAAAAGAAAATGGCGCTGGAAAAAGTAGGCAAGAAATTCTCGTCGGTTTTAATCGTCTGCGGCACGTATACTATAGGTAATTGTTCAATAAGCCAAGTATTGAGAATATCGTAGCTCTATTAATTTTAGTTGGGAATTGGGTATGTTGAAATGAAACTTTGGGCCAATCAACTATTTTGTGTTGTTATTCTGTCCCGTAAAGTCAGGGGACAACTGTGAAAGAGTTGCTTAGAAAAAGGTTGTAATTTAGGTCCCGTTTTGTGCTCAGGAGACGCGCCGTAAAGAAATGCTTGTAACTGTAAAAAAAATCTTAAGTTACAGCGGATTATATCCTAGAAAATCACAATTTTACTCGGTGACTCAAGGGACGTCACCATGGCAACCAGGGACATAAAATAGTTGACCGACCCATTTAATAGGGTCTTTGACAACAGTAAAAATAAACTATAATTTGTGGCCATCCTAACAGATTATAGGAAAATTAAACATATTTCACTTTCTTTTGTTCAAAATATTATGCATTTTTAGAGTATTTTGTTCTATTAATTTCTAATATTCGTTAATAATGTATCTGTGACTGAAACGCTTGCGATTGATTGATGACGTCACATACCATGAAAGGTATCTGTGGTCAAAGTGGAAATTGATAATTTGACATGACAATTTTGACAGCTTCTTTGTGTGGTGCCTTTGTTTACTTGCATTTGACGTCAAACACCGTTTTTGGCGTGAGTTTGAGAATTTGAACTTTAATATTTATTTTCTTTGTTAATACAGACAAGAATCCGGAAATACTAATATATCGTGTTTATTACATAATGAAGAATTTATTAAAAATATATTTCAAAAATGTTCAAAAACCCTATTGTGGTGTAGGTTACTTCTCTGCAAAGGTTTTTTCCTCCCAGTGTTAATTTTTAGTCAGGCCGTCTACCGGTCGCGGAGCACAGAAATTCGAGCGTTGACCCGCTGCTGTCTATCCCTGTCGCACGCGTGCAGTAATATTGCCCTCACGCTTGCACTTGAGCACGTGCGCCGCACTGTGCGAGCGTGAGGGCAATATTACTGCACGCGTGCGACAGAGCAGATAGCAGCGGGTCAACGCTCGAATTTTCTGTGTTCCGTGACCGGTATTTAGCCCTACTTTACACGTTTTTTTTATTTCCAGGCAAAGAAAAGTTCTTTCTTGGCATGGCGCGACGCGTCGGCTGCTCGGTCTGGGCGTGCCCTGAGAAGGACAAGGTTCTACAGGCTGTCGAGGGGCGGAGCTTCAGCCACGCGCCGGCGCAGTCGTGCCAGTTGCACGTGGTGCCTATGAGAGACCTTAGTGTTGATGTAAGTATGCATGATTCCTTGTGGTGTACTTTTTTTTGGGGCCTATTATGTGTGACGTCCAACACAGATGTGTTAGTGGAGGAATGTATACCTTCGTCAGTTTTTATAGTAACTTCTATGCAAAGTTTTAGAAATTTTATCAATTATTTTGTTACGGCTGCCGTCCACTTTAGCTGATGACGTTTTCATATCCCGGCTGTAGATGGGAATAGAAGCTCCGTGATGCGGAACTCACCCATATTCCACCTGTTAATTAACAAATCTGTAATTATTACCTTTATCATTTGATTTAAACCTGAAGTTATGCCAGAAGTGGCTACGAAATGTGAAATAGTGATGGTTTCATCTATGTAGCGATTAATGTGCTCTGCCTACCCCGTTGAGGAACATAGGCGAGATTGTATGTATTAGTTACACTGATGTAAACGTGTGCATCCCTACTAATATTATAAATGCGAAAGTAACTCTGTCTGTCTGTTATGCTTTCCCGCTTAAACCTCTCTTCCGATTTTGGTGAAATTTGGCACAGACAATCTTTAGACCCTGAGAAAGGACATAGGCTACCTTTAATTGCGAAAAAAAGGTAATGCCCAAAATAACTATTCCACGCGGACGAAGTCGCACAACAGTCGCGGAAGCAGCACACCAGCAGTAATTAAGTCAGATCTTTGTAAATCTACGTTTTCAATTGCAGAAACTAAAGAGTTACCTGGAGAGTTTGCACGGCACTTTCACGGAGGTGGTCGCGTTCAAGCCCAGCGGCTGGGAGAACGGGAAGAATTCCAGCTTGGAGAAAGAAAACGTCACCATACACGGTAAGACTATAATGCCTTAGTACATTATTTACAATAAAAAAAAAAGAAAAAACTTGACAGACCTTGTCTAAGACAACTATGGCTTAACTGGTTCTAAATTATCTATACTTACTTCGGCTTAAACTTAAAACGGATATGTTTCGTTATCAACGTGTTTTCATTAATAAACGTATTATTAATTACGACCCTTTGAAAACTTAACCGGGTGATTAGTATACTTTCAATAAGTCCAAAGTAAATGTAGTATCAAAGATTTTAAACAACAGCAGGGTGATAATGATTTCAAATCCCATTATCTTCTAATTTTTTGCTGTGCTGACTAAAATAAATCGCAGGTATACTGTTAGTCCTATTGTGATGTTTAAGAGATATGAAGTTAAATGCTTCATTCTTGCTCCACACCTAAATCGTCCTGTATATATTGTCTTTTTCCCCAGGCATCCCGTACAGCGAGCACTCGAGCTTCTCGGAGCTGGTGCGGTTCGTGAACTTCCTCAAGCCGAAGCAGGTGGTGCCCACGGTCGGCATCTCGGGGGGAATTAAGGCTGTTCAGGTAAGGGGCAGCGCAGACGACAGACTTTTTGTGTAATCGAGTCTGGGGCGCAAAAAAGTCTGCGTGGATTGTATGGATCGTGCGCCGGACTTTTTGCGCGTCGTGTGCGTTACTGCATATAATTCCATACGTTCTATTTACATAGACTAAAAAGTGCGTCGCGGATAGTCGGTCGTCTGTGCCGGGCCTTATGCACATTGTATTTCTTACTCGCTTTTCATTCTTGTATTTCGTCCTGTGTGGTGTCGGGATAGAATAACACTTCTCCATTTATTCCGTGGATGTCGTAAGAGACGACTAAGGAAATAGGTTTAGGTTTAAATGTGCTTTAGGTGACGGGGTAGCAACCTCGTCACTATTATACTACCTCTTTTCTTTTCTCTCTGTTTTCAAACCGAAGTTTTTATTTTTTTGTTTTTATTTATTTTATGTCCTTAGTTATGTTAGAAGTAGCTGCGAAGCGTGAAATAGTCATAATTTTGTATTTGTCTGTCACGTTTTGTGTGCTCTTCCTACCCCATTGGGGAACATAGGCGTGATTGTATGTATGTATGATTGTATGTACCAAGATAAATTCACAATGTGTCAATTGACCTTTAATGTATGTACTATATTTTTGTCTTTATAGAAATACTTCCCGTGCCCGCTCATATGCAAGGAGGAGGTTGGCAGCCAAAGCAAGGTGACAGACTACTACAGCATACAGAACAGACAGCAGATGTCGGCCGTGACCTGACTTTAAGGTAAACCTTCTTTTCTTTAAGTCGGTGGAAAATAGGGTAAACTGCGTTTGTTAAAAGATTTTTAAAGGGGTCTAGTCAACGGATGATTATGGTTTATGTTTGTTAATGATCTTTTTGGGGCTTCGAATTGATATTATGGTAAAAAGAAAGCCTTTTGGTGTGACTGAGTCTGCAAAATACGATTGCCATTGACTTGAAATTTTAAATTCCAACTTTTTTTATACAAAAAGGGGTACAAGTTTTTTAAGTTTCGCAGTGTGGTTACTAGGGCATACGGGGTTTAATATTATGAAAGGTTCCTTAAATCTTCGGAGTTGGCACTGAATCATTTTGTAACTTTTTTTTCACTATCTGTCACACTAGTTTATCCAAGTTATTCTTAGTGCCCGTTCCCACCGCGTCGGGCGCACGCACGATTTTTAATCGGGTGTCGTAGCCGCAGTACATTTTATATGGAGCTGTTCACACACGAACGACACGAATCGTGTCGAGCGTGTGTGAACAGCTCCATATAATCTCCTCCATATAATCCATAGCTCCAGGGGCTTATTGAACAAGCAATTTCTTACAGACTAAATAATGCTGTCTTTTTCTATTGTTTCAGGTTATTTGATTCAAAGTAATTAATTGTATTCGAAACAGTATTACGTAAGTTGCCATAACGAGACTGTGATTCTTTATATTATTGTATTTGTAGTTTTTAATAGTTTTTATAATTTTTATGATTCTTAATAAAAACGATTGAAGTATTACCTCTTTTTTTTGCATCACTAACTTTTAGAGAGGCCACATAGACTCGGAATTCCATTTCGGAATTCCGATTCGTGATATCGAGCACAATCAATCCATATAGATTTATGGACCAGCCACATGCAAACAGTAATTTTCCGTTCGAAATTTAACCTGATTCGGAATTCCGTACGATGGCCTATGCACTGAGAAGCCCGTATTCGTAATCGAAACGTATTTGTGTGGTGTATTTACGGTATTCCGAATCGGATATTTCGAACCGAAATTCCGTAACGGAATTCAGAGTGTATGTATCTTAGTGTCGCGACACATCTGTGCTGTGGAACGTACAGTCAGCGTCATGTAGTAAGTAGCCAAGATCATCAAATACTTTAAGTGACTCAAACCAAAGTGGTTCACGACATCCATCTTGTGCAAACACACCGGAGCACATATTGCCAAATACTTTATCTGTTGGCACCGATGGATTTTATACCCAGATAAAATATTAGATATATTATCATACCTGCTTAGTCTGTGACACGCTTTAGTCCCGCAGCTTCCAAACAGGTCTACTGGTTTACTGGTATCGTAGCAGCTTAAGTATCCAAAAGTATGGAACACTAGAAAACTGAGCTTCACTTTTTGTGGTGTAAGGTTTATTTTATGAAGTAAGAAATAAATGAACATGTCATAAGATTCAATCAGTTTATCAGTTGGCATAAAACTATATCTTTTATATATTAGATAAGAAGTTGCAGCCAATTTATTGCAGTTCTGTGACTTTAGTGTTGCATTAAAGCGTTTTTTTACGTACGAACTTACAGAGATAAACAGTTATTATTTTTAATCAAAATCTTGTGGAAGATTCATGAGTAGTGCATCCTAGTTTGTGAATTATAGCTCTCTTAATCTGAGGTTTAAACCCAACGAATTTATCTATTAGAGTTATTTTTCAAGCATGTTTCCGTTAAAACAAGTAGCGAAGCATGCCAGCAGGTTTCAACCGGCTTGTCGGCAGATGGCGACACCGTCATCGCCACTGGTAGACGTCTCGGACCACGATGGCATTGCAATAATGACGCTGCAACGACTGCCCGTGAACAGTCTAAACCTAGAGTTGTTGAAAGCTATGAACAAATCGCTCGATGAAATTGCCAGCAACAAAGCCAAAGGCATGGTGTTGACCTCGGTGAGTGTATAGTGTGAGATCGAATTAGAGATCAAAAATGTAAACAAACAACTGTCAATATCCAAGTGAAATTCCAGATGTATTGAACCTTTTATGTTACTAATTGATATAATTGTACTAATTGTATTATTTTTTTAACTACTTTTAGTTTATTGATTCATAACAATAAAGCAATGGCAATATGTTTGTTCACATTTTTGATCTCTAATTCGATCTCAGACTTTTAAACTTAAGTTACCCTACTCGATGATAAATGGCGTTAGTGTCACTACACCCTATTGCTTTCACTACTGTTCATGCTAGTCTACATTTAGGTGGTGGAATAGAAATGTTTCCATCGTCATTCTTAACCACACTTCTCGTGTATTTATTATTGAACCCATGGTTTGTTAGATGTAGCGTTTTCCATCAGAATTCTCCATAATTTACTTTAGCTTCATCCGAGAATAGTGTATGGAGTGTTCCTGATTACCTAAATGCCCACCACTATACATATACACAACTTTAATAGAGAAACAATACAAAAAGGGCGTGCATAAACACATTTGGTACTTTGCCCGTGTCGATATCTAAGTACTTATTTATTATGATCTGTTCAAGGATTAGGTACGTTTGTTTTTATCTATTTATTTGATTTTAGGCATCGAAATCGGTATTCTCAGGTGGCGGAGACATCGCCGAGCTTTACCGACCTGAGAGAAAAAGGTTTGAAGTGTTCTGGAACGAATTTCAAGAAACATGGTTCAAGTTGTTTGGTTTCAAGTTTGCGACAGCGGCTGCTATCAACGTAAGAAAGGATAGTCCATTCTTTAATTATTTAAGAATAAATACTTCGCTTAATAATCAAGATTTAGCTACGTTAAAATTAGAATAACACCTCTCCATTTCTTCTGTGGAGTTAGAGGCGACTAAGGAAATAATTGTTTAGGTACAGTCAGCGTCTGATACATGTATACTCTTTAGTACCTTTTCTAATTAACCTCATATTTGAACTCTCGCATGAAATTGTCACTGCGATCACAGTGACAAAGTACCAAAGTGTAACCATGTATCAGACGCTGACTGTACCTATGCTTCAGGGTCTCCCCACATTAGTCGACGCCGTTTCGGCAAAACACGGACAGAAAAACCTTTATGTCAACGCAATAAAAGCAAATAAGACGTCGATTGGCTCGGCCACGATCGGCCAACGCGATGCGACGACTTTCGTTCGACGGGAATACGGTGTTTTGGCGAAAAGCTGTTCGCGTCCGTAGGTAGGTACGGCGCTGTTAGCCGCCTATCGTCCGCGTTCGCAGTCCTACAGCGCCGATTGGCGCCGGCGAGCGCTGAACAGCTCCGATCACGGCCGCTAAGGGCCAATCGGCGCCGGCGGAAGCCGTTCTACGCCTTCGACGGCTGAATGTCGCCTGCGACGGCCGAACAGAGCCGACGACGGCCGAAGTAGGTGATGATGGATTTGAATTAGTCTACTTAGGGTGACCGCACCAGTAATGGACATAGAACCAGTAATGGACAATGACTCTTATTTACTACCCACTAAGGAAAAGTCATTTGTTTTACAACAATCAATTCACAACTCTATGGTTTTTAAATTATGAATGAAGTGTCCATCACTGGTGCTTGTCAGCTTAAACCGTCCATAACTGGTGCCGTCACCCTATTTGAATTATTACATAAAAATCTCTAACAATTATAACAAGAAAAAATATCTAAAACACGTCTGTTCAACGCCCAACTCACATAGTTATTGTTACTAACAACCAGACTGGTGAGTCTCCAAAAATGAGATTTGCGATTGCCGATCATCCGCTGTTTCCCACACCTGTTCGCCCGACTCGACGGCTGCTCGCGGGCTGTCAGACGTCTCGACGGCCGTACGGAGCTCGAGACGCCGATCGCCGCTGTACAGATCACAGGCGATCGCCCGTCTCGACTGCCGCATACGGAGGATGACACTGACACTTACACGGCTGAACGCGCGTTCAGCCGCGTAGACGGCCGATCGGCTAAATGCGTATAGTGTGGTGTAAAACACTCGGCGAAAGCCGAATCCGCGTCGACTGGTTTGGTGAGACCCTTAGGCGACAGGCTAGCAAAGCAACCTGTCCTGTCACTATTATACAAACTCTTCCAGCTGTTTTCAAACCTAAAATTAGAATTATGCAAGAAATGGCTGTTAAGCCTACTACCTTATGCCTTCATTACACGTACCGAGTAGAGTGGCGCTTAAAGTTTACTAAGGTACCTGAATGCCAAATTTCAAGCGTCTAACTTAAGCGGTTTAGATTTTTCATACAACGGGATTTTCCCGCTAATTCCCGTTCCCGTGGGAATTTCGGGAATTCCTTTCTTAGTGCACCTCTACGGTACCTAAGCTACGTCCCTTCCAAATTTCAAGTACCTACGTTTTTAGCTGTTTAGGCTGTGCGTCGATCTGTCAGTCAGTCAGTCAGTCAGTTTCTCCTTTTATATATTTAGATGTACCTAGTTCAAATAAATTCCCAGGGTCATGCAACCGGAGCCGGCTGCCTATTAGCAATGTGTTGTGAATGGCGCGCCATGGTCACAGGCAAGGCGACAATAGGCATGACAGAGGCAGGTCTAGGCTTCGCTGCGACCCCCTGGGTTATAGACACCATGCGTCACACCATAGGCTCACGGGATGCTGAACTGGCGCTCACAAGCGCTAAAGTGTTTACAGCGGAGGGAGCATTGAAGGTTTGTTGTTTATCAGTTTTTAGGGTTCCGTACCCAAAGGGTGAAAACGGGACCCTATTACTGAGACTTCGCTGTCTGTCCGTCTGTCTGTCCGTTGTCACCAGCTTAGGCTGTATCTCAGGAATGGTAAGAGCTAGGCAATTGAAATTTTCAGAGATGATGTAGGTAGGTATTTCTGTTGCCGCTATAACAACAAATACTAAAATCAAAATAATAATAGTATCTAATTAAAGGGGGCTGCATTGAAAAAAAACTTTTTTTTTTGCTGTTTTTGGTACGGAACCCTTCGTGCGCGAGTCCGACTCGCACTTGGCCAGTTTTTTTATTAAAAGCTTTTATTTAACTTTACTTTTGTATCTATGATTGACGTTTGTATGTTTACAAATCTTGCAAGGAAGATTGGAACCACTTCTAATAGACCGATTGAGCCGAAACTTGGTATACCTACGTAACTTAAATGACAATACAATATTCCGGTAGTGGTCTTCTGGTGGCCCAGCCGGGACTGTCTCCGATGGAGGGAACTCTTCAACGGTCGGTCTGATTGACTCGAAATCTAGTGCACATAATCTAGGGTGGACGGTAATGAAGTACAGTTGGCAAAAAGTACAGTCAGCAAAAAAAGCTTGTATCGAAAATGAAATTTGTTGGTGAGGTTATTTAATTAGTGTTGGTAAAGACGACGTTCTGGACTCCACAGTAGTAGTTTTAGAACTTGAACTTACCTACATTGCGTCGGACAGTTATATGGCAAGTATAACTTTATTCTAAAATGAGGGTCCTTTTAGTGAAATAAACGGATCTGCTCACGTTTTCTATATCGAGATTAGCTCGACATGTTTCAGTGCACTGATCAGTGCGCGATGCGCGTCTATCCGCTGCCGTGTCGCGTAGCTCAGATGATGGGTCACGGATTGGCCCGAAACATGTCGAGCTAATCTCGATTAAAAACGTGAGTTATCCGTATTTTGTAAGAAAACAACTCTATTTAATTGTAAAATGAGAGTCCTTTGTTTAGTTTCATCGTGCCCTTTAGTAGAAACTCAAACTTTAAAACGAGCTATCGTGACATTAGTTTGATTCCATATTTCTTGGACTGCTAGCCGCGTAACTGATAGGATAGCAGATTAGAGTACGTAAGTCCTACAGTAATCTATATCTTTTCCACTTTTATTGCCGTATATTTTGATAATATTGTAATGTGTGCTAGGTAAGTGTGCGTGTGTTGTTAGTTAGTTTACCCATCAACCATCAATTTCATTAAAAAAGAAGCAACGTAAAAACAATTTATCTTTATTGTGGCAACATAAAATTACTATAAGTACTGCATGCATCATACGTACCTACTCTATAAAAAAATACTAAAATTAAAATATGTAGGTACATATCTATGTACTTACCTAAAAACCACAGTCCCGACAAATTCATGATAATTATGGAGCCGTTAGGATCGACCTTAACCCAATTAGTTCAATTTAGGGCCAATACCTTGAGCAACGCCTTACAGCAGTTGGTCTAAGACTGATTTCACAGCTGTCCTGGAGACCCGTACTGGCTGTTGCTACGGGCACTTGGCACGCAGCAAAATAGTTCAGGCACGCCAAATGATACAGACGAATATCTCGACGAATCCTTGTAATTTTAATTTTTGACTTAAGAGGATAGGAGTCGCACCACTTCTCCATACAAACGTAGTCCCCTGTTTTCTCCGTGAATAATGACATTCGAGCAAAATTTTTTTTACATTATATTTGTATCTGTTGGGACTACGTTTGCATGGAGAAGTGGCGCGACTCCTATCCTCTTAATACATAGGTACATCCATACATACCGTCACGCCTCTTTCCCACAGGGGTAGGCAGAAACCACTTTGTTCCACTTGCTACGATCCTGACATACCTACCTCTTTTGACTTAATACATCTAGGGTGACCGCACCAGTAATGGACATAGAACCAGTAATGGACAATGACTCTTATTTACTACCCAATAAGGAAAAGTCATTTGTTTTACAACAATCAATTCACAACTCTATGGTCTTTAAATTATGAATGAAGTGTCCATCACTGGTGCTTGTCAGCTTAAACCGTCCATAACTGGTGCCGTCACCCGTGAAATGAAACCATTTTCATTTTTGCACTCTCAACCTAAATACTACTATTATCTGAGCGTATTTGTACTGTATCTTTTTCAAATACACAGGGTAGGGCGCCGTGACTAATTTCTAATCTTGTAAGTGCGCCGCGGGCTGAAAAAGATTGGGAAACCCTGTTTTAAGCACTTCATTACAGCTTCAGAATGACTTTCAACGTCATTTTTAAGTCTTTGTTGTTATTATTGTGAATTTTGGTATGGCTTGATTTAAATTGATAATTATTTTACGAAGTAAATTAAACTCGCAAAATTTCACATTTATTTTGTATTTTGCAAACAAGTATAAACAATCCAAATCTCCATAGGGTGACGGCACCAGTTATGGACGGTTTAAGTTGACAAGCACCAGTGATGGATACTTCATTCATAATTTAAAGACCATAGAGTTGTGAATTGATTGTTGTAAAACAAATGACTTTTCCTTAGTGGGTAGTAAATAAGAGTCATTGTCCATTACTGGTTCTATGTCCATTACTGGTGCGGTCACCCTAGTTTAATTTTGTTCGACAATATCAACAAGCATAAATTATTCGATGGCACGCCAGAGCTATTATACTATTTATTCTTAAATAAAAAACAAAGATCCCGACGAATTGAGATCCTCCTCCTTTTTTGAAGTCGGTTAAAAATGGCGCGTGTATCACTAAAGGTTCGCCATCCCTGAACTAGAGCATCGTTTCACAGCGACCACGATTGGTGCGCACGTACGGGTCGTGGTGTGAAACGATGCTCTAGTAACTAGAGTCTAGTTAATTTGTGCTCCCGCTCCGGGCGCCCGTAGCAACAGCCCGTACCGGTCTCCCGGACAACTATGAAATCAGCCTAAAATGTATGTATGTATAAATTATAAGTGACATTAGCATTAAACGATCGTGAGACTCAATCATCTAGTAAAACGGATAACTAACGTTTTAAATCGAGTTTAGCTCGACATATTTCGAGCTAATCCATACCCGTTCAGCCGCGGCGGCTGCTGACAAACGCGCATTGCGCGCCACTGCTATTTCCGCGCGTAACATGTCGGGCTAAACTCGATTTTAAACGTGAGTATTCTTTTAGATTACAAAAATGTTTCATGTTCCAGGTGGGTTTGATCGACGAAATTGCTACAAACAAGGATGACGCCGTGGAAAAATGCAAGAAGTTCATTCACAAGTTCGACAACATACCGCCTATGGCCCGCACTACAGCAAAATTAAGAGTGAGACAGGAAATACTATCGCGTGCGCAGAAAAACCGGCTACAGGGTATTGATGACTTCCTCCAATCAATTAATAATCCTGAGGTGGAGAAAAGATTAGAAAAATATGTTCATAGCTTGAAGAAATGATTAAATATGCCGGATTTTTTATGTTACATTCACAATTTCTTTCTACATGAGTAAAATTTTCACGACAAAATTAACTTATTTCATTTCATAACATTTTCACAAGGTACAGTCGCGAACCGGGATTGTTGAGCCACTTGCCACTGTTTGTATTTTTGGCGTGTAATGCAAATCGGGATTATTCGGTTATACTCGTGTATCTATTACACGACTATGACTTAATGATTATGAAGAGTAAAAAACGTGCTTAAAATTATCAGGTAGTCATGCAGTAAAATTGATATCTGTACTGACTTTTTTAGGGTTCCCTACCCAAAGCGAAAAAATGGAGCCCTATTAATTTTGATTTCGCTGTCTATACATCTATGTCACCAGCCTATATCTCAAGAACCGCAGTTGACATTTCACAAATTTTGTATTTTCTGCCTTGATTTTGTGCTCTTTTTTTTTGTTACATGTCAACAATAGCAGTGCCTACCTGAGGCACTTCAAATATTCACAAAATTTTACATTAATAAAAAACTAAAACAAAATTTATATCTATTTAATGACTGCTCTCATACAAAAACTGGAAAAAAAGACAACATGGAATGGATTAAACTCTTTATTGAGTACTAAAATATTCACAATTAATCACAAGTCACATTAACTAAATCTTAATTCCTTTACTCTTTTTCAATAACATTACAAGATTCTGCGCCTCGGCACCTAAGTAGCCTCTTCAAGAGCAGATCGTACCAGGCTTTAAGGGCCGGGAAGGTATTGTCCACGATGTTAACTAACTCGTAGGGGTCGCTCTCGATGTTATATATCTCGATTAAGTTCTGAAAAATACACAGAAATAAGTAAAACAAATAAGTTTTTGCTGCTTGCCCTTTTTCCGTAAGTCTAAAATCAAGATTGAAGTCAAATCCAACATTTTATGTAAGCAAGTAGGCTGTAAGATGCTCTTTTGCACGTCTTGCTTTTAAGAACTTGGCTTGTGTACTGGGTTTAAAAAAGGAAATTCTAATTAGTCCATTCGTTAGATTATGGAAAAATACGACATACGTATTTTTTCTTTTATCAAATGACTAAACATCGACAAAGTTATAGTTTATCAAACTTCCGGAGTAGGGGCTTGAGACGTCACACCTCGGTAAAAATTGTACCGCGTATTGACGTCACGCGAAACTTCAGAGAACTGTATCCTTATCGTTTCTTGTTTGTCAAATAAAAGAAAAAATACGTGTATAATATTTTTTGATAATCTATCTCATGGACTAAATAGTGTTTTTCAGTTAGCTATCCAATTACCTGCTCGTCGCGGAATTCGCAATATTTGTAGTTAGCGTGCTTCCCTATGTGGCGGATGCAGGCGTACGTGTTGTTAGTGGAGTCTTGACACTTGCAGTGATACAGTTGGTTGCATTGCTGGAATGAGAATTGATATTTTCATATTCGACACTTATGCCATTAGTTTCTTCAGGTACGCGATTCTACACAATATTTCCCACATCTATTTGAACATTGTGGAGGAACATTGCTCGTCCAGTACGCAGTCGCACGAACAGAGCGGTGGCGCTCAGTGCGCGTTTGGCAGCAGCAGCCGCCGCGGCTCCTAGATGAAGGGCTACAAATCAGCTCGAAACATGTCGCTAAACTTGATTTAAAACGCGAGGTATCCGTATATTTTTCAACATGGATGAGTACATAGTAAAAAAAAAACTTTTATAAAATGCACTAAGATGAAATTAGTGATTAAATAATCTCACCGCCAAATGATCGCTGTCATATTTCCACGGGCAACTAGGGTCTACGGTGCCGTCCCTGCCTTCGCCGAAGTATTCTACGAGCATTGTTCTGCTCTCATTAGATGCTTTACCTGAAATCATATGCTGCTGTTAAAAGTAAAGCAAGCTGTGATAGGTATCCTTTCAAAGCTTTTTCTTTTTTCCTATTTAGGTTCTTACATACATCACGCCTTTATTCCCAAATGGGGTAAGCAGAGCATATAAAACGTTATAGGTATAGTCAAAACCGTGACTTTTCGCAGCCACTTCTGGTATATTTTTAGGTTCTAAGTTAAAACCTAAGTCACTTATATTAACTACTAAAGTACCTGAGATTAAAAAATAAACCATAAATGGGTAAAACCATATTTTAGCTAAATTTGAAAAAAAGACCTGGAAATTACCAAAGACAGAATTGTGGTTGCATGGACCATATTGCTTTGTCTTTTTTTGACAGCGTAAAAAACTAACCCTGTCACACAACTTTACTTACCAATAACATTCAACGGCCTCCCATCCATGATCATAGAGGCATTCAAACCAGCCAGCTCTATGATAGTTGGCGCCAAATCTATATTCAGTACGGGCTGTTTGCTCGTTACGTTTGCTTCTATGCCGGGCCCCATTATCAGGAAAGGGACCCTAATGTCTGACTCGTAAGGCTGTCTTTTGTCGTACACTTGGGCGAATTGGCCTGAGAAATTAAAAAAAAAATACAACATAAATAGGGAATACATTCCAACATAAATCGGGAATAAGTACATTCCCTATTGGGGAAGAAGGAGCACACGAAATATTACATACATTTTTTATGGCATTTTAAACAGAAATTAAGGCCAACCTTATGCTTATAAGTTTTACTTACGCAAGTAAGAACACAGCTATAAGCTAGAATGAGATAGCAATGCTCATTTCTCTTTTTAGCAGATAGCTGAGTCCCCATTACACCTACTTATGTAAAGTAAGTAATAAGTTAAGTAAGTAAACTTTACAGGTGTAATGTAAACGGTTCAAAGTTAGATGTAGGGTCAGTTCACACCGAGACGAGACGCGACGCGGCGATGCATAAAGAGGCCAGTGATTTCGCGTCATGACTTTTTGCGCGTCATGTGGTCTATTTTCACAGACTAAAAAGTCCGTCGCGGATAGTCTGCGCAGGGCCTACGACGTTCGTTGACCGATGTAGTTTGGAACACGTGGCCGCATTAGATGAACGATTCTGTGTAAACTTTGCATCACATCATCATTCACTTTCATTCATTCATTCATTCATTTTTCATCGACCTAACCCAAAAAACGGCTATGTGAAACTCACCAACATGGTACCCATTATCAGACGTATAAATAACATAAGTGTCCTTCAGCACGTTGATCTCCTCTAGTGTTGAGATGACATCTGCGACCATCTCGTCGACGGCTAGCAGCGACTCCCAACGCGAGGCGAACGCGCGGTCTAGCTCTGGCAACATTGTAGCCGGGAGAGGCGTGGGAGGCATTGACATCAGCCAGTGTTTATCCTGGAAAGTAACCACAGATTAGACTACACTGGGTAGGTACAGAAGGTTCACTCCCGATTTTTTTTTTAATACTCTGTTCATTTTAAGATGAGAATTTCAACGGACATCAACAGATATAGACTACTAGCGGCCACCCGCAACTTCGTCTGCGTAGATTTCGTTTTTTCGGTAAAATTTCCGAAGTTTTTTAACTATTAAATTTAGGGTCTATATTCACTGCAGCGCCCAAATCATAGACCTATAGGTAGCTGCTGCAGACGCTGCAGTATGCTCCTATAAACTATATTCACTGATTTTTTCCTTCAGCATAAACATGCAAATATCTATACCCGCAAACTATGAATACTTAGCGGTTTTGGCAGCGCATCGGAAGCTGATGCTGAGCTCACTGAAGATACTGTGGTCCCTGCCGCTCCCCTGCACAGTGATGTTTAGTTCACGCTGGTCTTTGCCCCTCACCTGCACAACGACGTTAAAGTGCGGCGTGCGGGGCACGCTAGTGTTCCCGAAGGCGCCGCGGTGGCGCGGGGCGGGGGTGAAGGGCTGGTGCGGCGCGGGGGGCGCCAACACAGCCAGGAATGGCTGCTCGTCTGACTGACGCTCCAGGAAACTGATGCTGAGCTCACGCTGAGGAGATAGTGGCATTTAAGAAGAAATCTTCGTAATCAATGAGAAGGAACCCAATTTCACACTAAGGTGCAGCGCAGACGATAGATTTTCAGTGCGGTCGAGTCTGCAGCGTACAAAAATTCTGCGTGGATTGTATGCATTGTGCGCCGGACTTTTTGCGCGTTATGTGCGTTACTGCATATAATTCCATAGGTTATATTTTCCGTCGCGGATTATCTGTCGTCTGCACAGAGCCTAACAAGGGAAACGGTTTACATGTTACGCAGTTGTACAGCACGCGTCATAGAAAAGTAACACCCCTGTTAACGCCATCTAGCGAAGCGTGTAGCGAACGTGAGACGGACGGCGCAGGAACAGCGACAGAGCTGCCCTCAACTGGTCGTTTAACATCAGAGGCATTTACTTATACCAAGTCGAAATACAGCACAAACTAAAAATAACACACATACTCACGCCCGTATTCCTAAGAGGGTAGGCAGAGCACATGCATTCAAAAATCCAGTGCCACGTTAAGTAATTTCAGGGTAATTAGATGGTTAAACGTGATATTGTAGTGACAGGTTGCTAGTCCATCGCCTACAAACACTAACCCTTTCCCAGAGTCGCCTCTTACGACACCCACGTGAAGAAAGGGGGAGGTGCTATTCTAACCCGGCACCACACGGGCAAAAATAAACAAACAACAAAACAACGTGCATCAACGTTAGGGCCTGGCCACATGTCCACGACACGACGTCGTAGTCGTAATCCGACACGATTTTTGCCGTGAAAATCCACGACGCGCGTCGTG
>BHDV01017743.1:85396-101057 GCA_005406045.1 Adoxophyes honmai | reverse complement strand
ACACACAAATTACGCCTGTGTTCCCAAAATTTAACAGTACAAAGACACCTCATCTAAGAAAATCTATTCGTAATGAGTAAAGGTCTATTATCGTAGACTAATTTAATTTTGAGCTAATGAGCTATTAATGTTGATGGTGTGGCGTGTTTATACCTGGCGAGGTATAATATAATATGTAGGTTATACCGCTTAGTCGGTATTGTCATTATGTTTGACTACAAATTAGAAACAAATAGAATACAAAAATCACAACAATTCCAAAGTTAAAATGGTTAGTAGCTAGTAGAGTAGGCTTAGCCTGGCCTAGGATAGCCTGGCTATCAAGTTTTAATTCAATGTATTCAATGAACGGCTGGCTGAACCAAATTCTCTCATTGTCGTTTTGGACAGGCCAGGCATTTATTGTATCTAAGTAGCTATCAGGACAAAGATGTTATTTGTTATTAAAACGAAGCCTTGGGCATAGACTTGTACTATTTCCTAGCCCACCAACACCATAGAAAAAATTAACAGTAAACATCTCTGGAGCACTTTACTCGACAGTGGAATTCATTTATCATTTATATCATATCATTTATTATGTACCTACATTTTTTTTGTACCTATAATAATTGCCATCTAGTGGATATTAACTGAACTATCAAAGCTACAAGTAAGTCTAAGTGCATATAAATGCGGTATCTGGGTATCTGCACAAGATTAAACCTAGCACCTAGCACCACAGCATAGCAGCTAGCAGCATCGTTCACTTATGCCATCTATTGACGCCAAGTAAAACTAAGAGAAACCAGAATTACCAGCTCATTGAAAACTCCTCAGAATCTTGTAAATTTTGTGTTCAAATAGTGAACGATTTTACTTATTTAATTAATGGCAGTTCATGTGGTATTCAAATATACTGTCATTAATGACATATTGTAAAAATAATGTCCTATTTTCACAAAATAATAAAAATTACTTTCAAATGGTACTTTAATTTTCAGTATTGTAACACAGTATTTGTGTTTGAAAACGTCACTCAGATTTTCTTCCATGAATGTTGTAATTCAACAAACAAAAATTGTGCTTTGTTATGTGTTAAAAATATACAAAATCGTATTTTATTTAAGTTAGTGATTAAGTAAAATGGCAGATTTTGATGCAATTTACCCTGATGAGACTGAAAGTGAGGAGAATATAGAAGAAACTCATGTGACATTAGTGCCTGATCCAATAATCGTGCGGGGAGCTGGTAACATGACAGTGTAAGGTCTTATAGTGCAGCTTTCATGTGTGCTTAATACTCAGATCTCATAACCGATGTCAATTATGTACTCTTCATGCATAGAAGCTTCCTGTAACCGTAAGTAAAGGGTGACATGTCGCAGTCCTTTGTTATCTGCGACCTATAACTTGAAGGACTTTACATTGGCGCAGGACACTGACCACAGATCGACAGTCTTACGCTCTTGAAACCTCTTTAGCTGGCCAATGACCCTGAAGTAAGTTTAATATTGTCTAAGGTCACTACACCCTTCCATAATCAGAGAAATGCATTATTATTTTGAAATTACACCAATGTTCCAATATTTTTTACTGTTCAGGTTTTTATTCAAGTAGTCAAAAAAACAGCTGCATAAAATGTTTTAACTCAAGATCATTCATCATTGTTATTCTACACAAAGGTCATGTTATCGTCTGAGCTAAATAAACTTTCAAATTGTGCCATTACCTTATTTACCAAGAACAGTGATTTAAATAAACAACTTTGTACTGTGACTCATTATTATAAATAGACATTTGGTGTGTATATATGTCTTATGTGGTTATTTCTTTTGATATTTTTTCAAAGTAGACTTCTACTTATTTTTATGAAATTTTAGATTTTTTATATTAATAAAAAATATAGAATTTCATAAAAATAATACATAATACACAAAAAAATTAAACATTTTTTTTTTGTGTATAATAGTTATTAGCCATTATTATTACTTATTTGTAGATTATCACATTAAGTTTTTACAATCTAAACTCAAAATGATTCATCAAAAAATAATTCATCACAAAATCCAGACTTTTATTTACAATATTTCATGCTTTTTGATGGTTTTAAATATGCAGAATGAATATTTTATTTGTATTCCATGAATTGCAACTTTAACATAAGTGACAAAATATGGTTGGCTGTCCCCACAAAGTAAAAGGTTGTAGTTTTAATATATACCAATTAAATGATAATGATTACATAAGGCTTGTTGTAGGAACTTTTGTTATACACACACAAGTGTAACAAATCTAAAATAATCAAATTACTGCTGTGGTTCATTTGTAAATTAAAATTTGCATCGAATTCTTTATTTCTAGTATGAGTATTCTTAAATGTATGGAATGATTTAACTAATATTAATTTCAATGTTATTTCCAGTTTTGGTTTAAGTAACCGGTTCCATGCTGAGTTCCCATCAGGGCTTCAGTCCCGCGTGGCCCCGGAAGAGTATCAGGCGACCGTGGCACGCATCAATAGTGTGCTGAAGAAAACACTCCCAGTCAACGTCAAGTGGCTGTTCTGCGGCTGCGTTTGCTGCTGCTGTACCCTTGGATGCTCTCTCTGGCCCGTCATATGTCTTAGTAAAAGGGTAAATAGTTATGAAAAATAATAACCAGGCACATTGAAGATCAATGTGTTCAAAAAATGTACACAAACTCACAATATTACATACCATGTTCAGTAGAATTTGAACCTTGGCATTCTTTTGTGTGTATGTAATTAATAAGAATGTTATTTTGTTTGTGAAATTGTATAATTAATTTACATGTTTTCTTGTTAGAAAGTAATTTTGGGACTGATTTCCCAAGGAAAACTGCCTATGATTTAGTTTTAAGAAATGAGTAAGACTGATTAAGAATAAAAGTGTCTAATTACTTGTGTGGTGTCGGGTTTAGAATAACACCTCTCCATTTCTTCCGTGGATGTCGTAAGAGGCGACTAAGGACATAGGTTAAGGTATAGTTTAGGCGACAGGCTAGCAACCTGTCACTATTGTACCTGCAACCTCAAAACTAAAAAAAAAAATATGATGGAAGCGGCCACAAAGCGTGAAATAGTCATTGTTTTGTCTATGTAGCGTTTTATGTGCTCTGCCTACGCCGTTTGGGAATACAGGCGTGATTGTATGTATGTATCTAATAAGAATATTTTCTTTATGATATCAAAAATAGAATTTATATGTATTTTTTACATGAAAGTAATTTAATTTTAGAGACTTATTTCCTAAAAAAAGGTAGCTGTGATTTACCTTTCAAAAATTGAGTCATTATAAATTATTGAAACATAAAAAAATAAAAGCTAGATAGTCGGCACTTGTTGCCGAATATTCGTCCACTAGTCGCCAACTAAGATAGTGGCCGAAACGTCGCTAGTTTTGAGCGATTTCACCATTTTGTTACAATTTTTATCAATGTCACAAGCTCCTACTGAGGAACTTTTATGACAATACCATTGTTGATGTCTATAATTTGAAAAACCAAATCGTGTCCCATATTGTTCCATAATCTAACTGACAGACAGACTAAGCAGAAAAAAGAAAAAAAAATAACCTAGTCATCTTTCTTACTGTAATAATGGAATTTTGGCTGATAAAAATCATAATGATGATTTCATACTATGACTACTGAAGATAAAAACAGTTTTACAATTTCAAGAATGGCAAGAACAAATTTAACAGATAAGTGAGCTTAACATGCCTTGACTGAAATGAAGTTAGTAGGAAAAGAAAAATTAATTGACAAAAGATTTGCTGAAAATCCAGAACTTTCACTGATATTCTTAAATAAACAGTAAAAAGTCATTTTTATATGATACTCCTAAGGGCGTTTGTGCACTACCATGAATTTTACGGTCCGGCTTTTTCATTGAGGTCTCGTCTCGCTTGCTCTTCCATTAAATTGTATTGACGTGAGCGGGACGGCGCGAGAGACCTTGAAAAACCGGACGGCTGGACCGGAAAATTCATGGTAGTGCACAAGCGCCCTAAAGCCATTTCAGGATATTATGCAAGAAAAATATTGAGTGATGTTATAATCATATCAAAATTGTTATTTTCAGACGCAGCACTCCCTCAACAAACTCCTAGAGTGGGAGAACAGCCGGCTGTACAACAAGCTGGGGCTGCGCTGGCGGCTCACCAAGCAGCACTGCGACTCCTCCTCCATGATGGAGTACGTGCTGCTCATCGAGTTCATCCCGCGGATACCCATCTACAGGCCGGACTAGGACGCCAGCCGCCACTTCTCCTTGTAAATACTATATTTATAAGTCAAGAAATCCCGGTGGACCATGAGGGTTACCAGATTATATCTGGGGTTCAATCGAAAACAGTTTTAATCGTTTTTTTTTGCATTATAACCCAACATGCTCTGAATTCTGTTAAATATTGCTACCTTATTCTGGTGTTGGTAAAAGTTTGGGGTAAGTCAGTGAAAGCTCCTAGGAATCTCACGAGAGCTTCTGTCCATACGCGTCCAGGTTAAACTTAAAATGAGCAGAAGATCTCAAACACAGATATTTCACTGTCTGGTAATCCTCATGGGCGACTCACGTCTTTGTTATTCGAACATTGAATTTTAAAATCGCATGGCCAAGCCGACGAATATGTTAGCTGCGATTATCATATTAGGCACATACTGCTTTAGATGGGGAGTCGTGTATGTTTAAAATATGAACTTTTTATCGAACTGCCCCACACGATGGACGGATTCAAACGTCTTAATTCTTCCTATCTCGAAACCTACTGAGCTGGTCTAGTATTTTCTTGACGCTTCCTTGTTTCCGCGTTTTATGAGCTATGAATGTTACGCTTACGCTATGCGGACGATCTCGAACCCCGGCGACGAACTCTTCGAACCTAACGATCATAAGGCTCACGAGTGTTCTAGTCGCGCCGGGCCGACTTTAACTAGGTAGACGTAGTCTATATCTAATAAATGAAATGGGACATCAAATAGCGAAATTGTTAAGTACGTGCTTTTCATGTGTGTAGTGTCACCTTATGAAAACTGCAAGCTTCCATTTGTTGAAAATCAATGCTGTTATCTTAATGTGTATTTATCTTTAAGATTTTGCAGAATGGTCTAATGATTGTTGAAACTTAGAGGGAAGTTAGCTGGAGACGTAACATTGGTTAAAGTTACTTGTGATTATACAAGCTAGGACTTTTTATCTTGCAATATCAGAAGTAACGATACTTGCGCCTGTATGGCCATAGTGAAATGAAGCGGAAAACTCACACCTATATGTAAAGTTTAACCTTTTGAACGCCAAGGCGCAAAGTGAAACGCTGTGCTCCTGACGCCAAAGCAAAAATCGTTTCAAATACGAACGAACAATAGTGATGTCACAACCGCATATCGATATTACCGATATTACAATCGATTTCAGCCATTGAACCCCTTATATTTTACCTCATACATTACCACAACGTTTCCCATATAGTTTTCATGAATTTGCGTGTAATTACTGTCATTGAAAACCTTTAAAAATTAAAACTTTGCTGTAACTTTCATTATTATTTTGCAATGGAACCACTTCACTACTGTGCTGATGACGTCATACTTCGACGTTCGTTGCCGTCATTGGCGTTGGGGGCAGTGGAAATTAGAATAGTGCTAGTGTTGGGAACGTAATCAAAACAAAAATTGTTCTTTTCGATGTTTCGGGAACTGGGAACTAGGTATATAAATTGGAATGAAAATACATTTGGTTTTTGGTGTAAATATAATGTATATTTTGTACAAAATAGACAAACAAATAATCTCAGATAATTATGTTTAAATTAGGTACCTACTTAAAAAATAAGTTCTGTCTGATCACAGTTTCTTTTATTTAGGTAATTATTTAGGTAAAGATAGTTGATAGTTTATAAAGATAAACTCCCAACGTATTTTTTCTTTACCTAAATATGTACTACTATTTCTTTGTTTAAATAATATACATAGAAATATCAAAAACAAATTGAAAGACTATCAAGTGCGAACGGTCTTAGCACTTTCTTTATTCATTCAACTTTCATGGATAAGACGGCGGACCCTGTATTCACATTGGCGGACCCCCACGGGTCCGCGGACCACAGGTTAAGAAACACTGCGTTATTTGATAGAATATGCGTATTAAAAATTTACTTACCTCAAAATCTTCTTATTCAACTTCTTCGAACACAACGTCTTCGATTTCATCGTCAGTATCGACACCTTCCAAAATTCGAAGTAACTCCTCTGTACTCATTTGGCTACTATCGACACTCATTTTTGCGCCTGTGTCGTCAACTCGTAACATGCTCTCACTTCAAGGGCGCACGGAGCAGTGACAAGCTTTCGCACATAAGGGTCGTAAAAAACATTTTGTCGATTATTATTACCAAGAACAAACGAACAGTCATGTGCCGTTCTAGCGCTCAAATGTATTCATTGGGGTTTGGGTTGTATTGCGAATAGATCCGTCAGACGTTTAAATTTGACTTTAGTAAAAGGGAAATATAACAGAAATTATAATTTTATAATACGTTCCGCCTTAGTAAGTTTTTTTTTCGAAAGATTTCCAAATTATCTCACCGTTTATTCCTTAAATCTTTTTCGCTGTAAAACCCCAAGGGCCCGCGGACCACAGGTTAGGGATATCTGATATCGATAACTAAAATAAGACATTGCTGTGCGTCCCATCACTAGGCGACGTTAAACGGCGGCTTTGGCGCTGCAGGCAGTGTAATCTAGCCAATTGAAGTTTGCTCTTAGATAATGCTTGTTTTTTCTCGAATGGTGCTGTATTATTTTATTTAAATTAGGTATAAATTAACTTACACTACCTATAAAAAAAGTAAACATAGAAAAAATGTTGAAGCGTTTTATATTTCGTAGTTCTCGCGCAATAACTTCGGCCCGCCATATAACGTCGTGGCGTTACGGGCACTGATTTGCGATGACGTGAAATGGCGGCTTTGGCGGTCAAAAGGTTAATAGAAGTTTATAAACGCTTTACTAGCGGTAGTGGTGGTTCAACTTGACTGTAGACCAGAGTTATCTGTTTTATTTCACTACGAGAGTGAGTCTCACGTTAGTTTATGTTCAAACAGGGAATAACTGATTTACTTGAAGGAAATCTTTTTGTGTAAACTGGAATAAATGCATGACATTGTTATTCCTCAACAATTTTCCTTATTCTAAAGTCGTAATATGTGGAACTTGTTTCTTTCTATATCTCATTTCAATTTATTTTAACACCCAGTGAATGAACTACAAGTGAAAATAAATCGATTTTAGTTTAGAAGCTCTCTTGCCAGCTGCTAGCGTATGATTTGTCTGCAGTACACAAGTGATCAAACATGGTGTGTTGACTTAAATCGGTATTGCCTGCAGTGATGCTCTTTGATTCAACATACGCCACACTTTTAAACGAATTACTCCTCTGTGGTCCGGTAAAGCGAACGGGAGCTGCGTCGTTACGTGAATACCATTTGCATTCTGAATGAATAATGTTTGCAACAGGCGACCTTCCTGCGCACAGGTTGAGAAGCAGAGGCGTATTCGCTGTAACCGCACTGTAAAACGCAAATTGACAATTGATGTGAGCATTTTTTACGTTTTTATGGGGAACTTCATTTTGTTTTGTACCTGAAATAAAAAGATGGTGAAGAAAATTATGGCTTGGAGTTTGGAGTGCTTTATAGCAGCAAAAATTGCGCGTAATTTTGTGAAATTGGAAAATTTATACTAGGCAATGTTCGGGACTGTGTTATTAGATAATTAGTCAATATATATAGTATGTATTCTACATTAGAAGGAAATCCGCCCTCTTTTCCCTTTTCAACATGTTGTGAATGAGGATTTGTTTAGCCCGCGGGCGCTCCGTCACTACACCGGCACACGTTTGGTTCTCCGGCAACACCACCGTTCTTCAGCGATGTTTATTTTATAGCAACGGTTGAAAAGCGAACAGGGTATGTTGACATTAAGTTGTAATTAAGGAATTGTAAATATTTTTAAGCATAGATTATTTTTGTTCATATAATAAACCTCACTGTATGTGATGAAATTAATGTTTCATTGTCATTATTTTGCTTACCTATGCTCTCTATTTTCACATTTATCCACCTTGTTTTCACCTGTCATAGATGGTTCTGTGCGATGCCGCCGCCAGTGCCGTTATTTAAAGTCTATTGTACTATACGAAGGGTGTAATAGGGATGACGACTGGGTTTAAAAAAACCAATTCTAATTAGTCCGTTAGTTAGATAATGGAAAAATATGATACCCATGTTTTTTAGTTTTTTTTTTTTAATAACTAAACATCGACAAAGTTATTTATAGATCATCAATTCATCAAACTTCCGGAGTGGGGGCTAGTGAAACTTTTAAGCGCTGTATTATCGTAATTTTTCGTTAGTCAAATAAAAGAAAAAGTATGTGTGGCCACTTCTAGATGAAATAATGAAATGACTGATATATTCTGAGTTCTCCCTCTATCCATTGCATATTGTTTAAATAACGCATTAAAGGGAAAACATCGAAACAAACTCATCTTGGTATTAGAATTTATTACAACTACATAAATAAGATCATTTATATACACATTATTGGAGACAGTATACTTAAGGCACTTAAAGTTATGGTCCCTTCAAAATAATACAAAATAAACAGAACGTAAACAATTTACACTAATAATAGCTGTAAACATAATATATAACGGGATTTATTATTATTACGGTTTCTTTATGTTCCGAATGGCGAGTCGCAGTTGATAAGAGAGTGGCTATCGTTTGATTTAATGACGCGGTGACCAAAGTACTACGTTGTTTCCGCAAATGCCATGCCACTTTGATTATATTACAAACAAAGATAATTCATCAAATAATCCACACTTTGCAAACAAAGTAAATGGTTATTTGGCTAGTTGTGAGGAAGCCTCGGAACATTAAATTTTCCATCAAAAACAAAATGCTAAAATGTCAGATCGAGACTAAAACTACTAACATACAAACGTAATAAACTAAGAACATATATTAATACTGAATTTACAATTTGATTTATTTACATTCAGCTGTTTTGTCGATTACTCCTAGCATTGATGCATAGTGCCCTTAGAGTGCTAGCACTAAAGAAGACACCTAAATACCTTATTATGGCAACATTAGTGCGAAAACGCAAATTATTAATTGTACACTTATGGCTTCACAGGAGCCTCCCTGATTCCTTACATAAATCAAGCAGCCTTTAAACAGTTACGGAAAATTTTATTGTTTCTAAGTTTATTAAAATACATGGCAATATTGCACTCATTAATATCGGTCTCCTAGACAATTCGCTACGTTCCTGTCGCCTGCCTCGCGGGGCAAACTCGGACGTATATTTCGGGTGCGATATGGTAGACTTCAGTCTTTCGAGCGTGAGTCATATCACAACTTAATTTACTTTCACCGATGGGACTGTTAGTCTCACGAGCTCATTTGGACGTAGTTGAATGGGAACTGGCCTTTGGCTCCGTTGCATTCGCCGTAGTACCATTCATCGTTTAGTTGGGAGAGGACGGTGATGGAGTCTCCGACGCGGAAGCGGAGGTCGCCGGGCTGGTCGGGCTCGAAGTCGTAGAGCGCCGTGGCCCGGCGGGGGGCTTCAGGGGCGCCCGCGGCCTCCGCCAGCGGTTGCCGCACCTCAACATAGTTGGCTGGGAAGAGCCCCTGCGCCCCGTTGCGAAGACTCCCGAAGTACCATTCGTCGTCAACCCGCCTGATCAGCCGTATTCTAGAATTGGCCTGAAACGAAGGAAATGCTGGATGTTAATGGAAATGTTATTCCAGAAATAGAGTAATCGACTTAATAAGCTAACTGCCTTGGGATGCTGACGTTTGGAACTTGTATGGCTTGGCTTGCGATTCCGTATCATTGCAAGGCGGTACATCAATAGGCATGTGTACTGGGTTCATGGGCGTAGCCAGGGGGGGGGGTTTGGGGGTTCAAACCCCCCCCCGAAAATTTCAGGCTTCCATACAATAATCGAGATTTTTTTGTGTCCGACTCGCACTTGGCCGATTTTTTTTTCGTCAAACCCCCCCCCCCCGAAACTAAATCCTGGCTACGCCCGTGACTGGGTTAAAAATATATCATTCTAATTAGTCCATTACTTCGATTACAGAAAAACATGACACACATGTTTTTTGGTTTATCAAATAATTAAACATCGACAAAGCTGTCATCGATCATCAAACTACCGGAGTGGGAGCTTGTGACATCACGGCGAAAAAATGTACCAGGTCGTGACGTCACTCGAAACTACAAAGCACAGTAATTCTGTAATTGAACAACCATGTTTTACACTACACAAATAACCCCCACTTACAGCAATATCTTAAATCTCGGTTTAGTATTGCTAAATCGAGATTTAAGCAGTGTTGCAAGTTGCCTTAAATCACGAACTGCAGCAAAAGGTTTTGTTTTTTTTTAGGTTTAATTTCAATTTAGTCAGATCGTTACTTGGCGTGGCATAAATAGCCATATCATTTGATTTAAGGGCCCGCAGACATTATTAGTATTCCACGCGTAATCTCAAATAGGGTAGGCAGAGCACACGAAACATTTCATAGACAAACCATAACTATTTAACGTTCCGTGACCCGTGGGTTTAATAAACAGATAAAAGAAGCATAATAGTAACAGGTTGCCAACCTATCGCCTAAAATACACCTAAATCTATCACTTAATTCTTTAGTCGGCTCTTACGATATCCACGTAAAAAAAATTGTGGTATTATTATTCTAAACCCTACACCGCACATACATAGTCTAAAGGACAACTGATAAAAATCCGACGACCTACATGCGGCGTTATAAGGTCATGGAACATATTTTTAGGAGCTTCGTATCTATATAGATATGCATTGGACCGAACAAGAAGTGTCACAGCAGTACACAAGTGTGTAGGTATAGGTACCTATAATAGAGTACCAACTCGTCAAACGCTATCAATAAAACTCAATAAAGAAATAAGACGTCTGAGGTATGAATAGGTGTAGTACAACCGTGCAGACCTTCACCTCGCATCTACAACACCGTAGCTAACGAACCATACGCACTTAAGCTTCACATTTTAATAGTTCTCGAGGTTCGCAGGGTGGAACGTCGGTATTAATATGTACCTATCTACTAAATAAATTCTACTCATCTATTAGATAGTAGTTCATTATCACGAATGATAAACCGCACGGATGTTATTTTTTAAACGAAACTAAATGAGGTGACTCAAATCATCTAGGCTCTTGGATTATGGCGGTAATCACACGATAGCGAAATTCTGCAAACAGACAATCTAATCAGCGCGTAGAAAATGACAATGGCAATTTGCCCATGTGCCTACGGACAATAACGACATACAAAAGTTGTTGATTGTGGCTGATTGCTGATATATCAGCCGATAGACTCGATAATTAGCACACTTTTGATCCTGAAATAACATTCACGGTTTGCTTCATTTGGATACCTTAATTAAAGTCTTTATTTTGTTATTTTAACAGTAACAATTATAATCCAGCCTTAAGAGTGTCTGGGCTATACCTAGTTTCCACGCGGACCTAGTGCGGATTGGGAACTTCACGCACAACATACAATTACTACATCGTTGTGCGCAGGTTTCCTCACGATGTGACTTTACCGAAGCACATGGTAAATATCAAATTAAGTTTTGCACATAAATTCCAAAAAATTCAGAGGTCTAGGATGAGTCGAGAATCTGCGACTCTGCGTGACAGGTCGAAGAGCTAGACTACCACGGCTATTCATTTTAATTTTAACAGTAACAATAATAAAGTAAGTACGTAACATAACCGGCTCACTATCGCTCTAATAACGTAACGCTTTATAATGTAACGACCAACATAATAATATAATTACGATCATAATTGTTACCAATCAACATACTTAATGCGCTTTTAAGTCAGTCGCGGATAAATAAATGTTGTTAAAAGGTTACTCGTGTAATTTCCTCTGTCCTGTATAAAAACAAGAGTCCCGATAAACGAGTTCCTGTCATTGTTATCGCCGTCTGAATGGAAATACATAATGGAACTGATTTATCGGCGGGCGGCGTGCATTGCGAACTTGCTCTGACGTTCGCACCAAAATACACATCTGGAAACCCACACCTATGTCAACAAAAAGCCCCAAACAACCTGCGTCACAACAGGCGGCTGCTAACTCTTTGTACGATACTTATTCATGAAATAAACTGCGGCGGCGGGACAGCCTTATCGATACAAGTATTAGGTTCATTTAAGTACGTTCAGATTTTGCTATTTGTTACACACGTATAAGATTAAGCTAGCGTGAGTCAGAACAATACATTATTATCTCATCGTTAAGTTTTGTACTAAATATCGTGTTGGTTAACGCTTCACGAGATCATCATCTAACCATGGCATGAAAAATAGAATCCATAAAATGGTAGTATAGCCTTGTAATTTTGTACACAACAAACGTGTTCTATCTCAGTATTTTGTAATGTAGCAACAGATCGTATAAGATAAAATCATTCTTATGTAACGTACGCTCAAATACATACATCGATGTGTACGAAACTGCTAAATTTGGCAGATTATTCACGTGTTTGTCTTGTACATAGATAAGTTGCAGAGTTCCGAGTGAGTTTCTTGTTTACTAATCGAGTAGATCTATACCTAAGAATAGCGTGGTGGGTATATCTGGAGAGAAATGAACTTACATAATTTACTCGTATAAATAGGTAGGTTTATAGGGATCGAGAGTAATAAGACAGAAGTGGAGATTTGGAGAATAATGACACCTACATATTTACGTTATTTATAGTCGGCCACTTGGCCGGCGGCCACGCGGTCGTAAACATAACAAACATCCATTTGTTTGTTTGGGCATTGATCCTAGTACCAATCGATTGTCTAGTCAAGAACATTCTTTACAACAGGTATTCACTACACCTCATACAAACGGGTCATAGATCAAATGAAATGAAACAATGAAGCACATCAACAGTAGAATAGTCGATTGGCAAGTTGATTCACCACTCTGCGATGAATATCTGAATAATTTCATATCAGATTTTCTGACAGTTATGTACTAGTAGCTCAGACCATACAATGCATATCGATAGTTTACGTGTGTTGTATTGTATAATTTGCATAATGTAGCACGTCACGTTTCTTTTATTTGCCTGAATTCAAGTCATAGAGGTACCATACAAATAGATACAGTTTATACTACGGATTGTGTAGTTTACCTCATAAGAATGTCCTTTTATACTTCGTTTGAAACACAATTACTTGTTTTAATAATATTTACATACTTACTGAGCGATAATTTCTTTTGCAACAACTTTATTCGAAATATTTTTTGCACGAAAACTTCGCACTTTTCCGATATAACATATCTATTATTATAGACTTGATAAGTCAGTCAGTGATAGAGCTGCTGTCTAAAAAAGTGTGTTTTTACAAAATTGGGCTGGAAACCACCACTTTAATTTAACTAACATTTTTCGCGAGCCAGCACAAAACTTCGATTTATTTTCCAATTTTATTCGAACGTTTACTTAATTGTAAATTCAGGGCAGATAGGTCTAACCAATTGATTCCTGACCCACCACAGAACATTGTAATAAAGATTTCCTTCCTCGAACAACGCAACGTCACTAAGACAATCACTGTAAGTAGGTTCTATTAGTTAATAATCAGTTGGTTTTACCGGATCGGACACCACACTGAAGCAGGAAACGTTAACTATATAATGTTTTAAACCATCGTTTCTTAACCTCGGGTCGCGACCCAAATTTAGGTCGCGGGTCATATCGAGATGGGTCGCAGGACCCGCGGGACTTTTTGAAAAACAAACCGCAATCACTGTTTTTCATTTGTTTTTAATGTTTGATTGGGTCGCGGGCTTCTAATATTTTTGAATTTTGGGTCGCCAGGCAAAAAGGTTAAGAACCACTGTTTTAAACTTTCGTCATCCTCCCTCACTCAACGTCGAGAGGTAATTAAAACAAAGCGTGATTAAGTCACGCGTATACGAATATGGAAAGGTTAAGATTAGTGTAGCTTACCGAAAAGCAGAGATCTTCAGCATGATCGGTGAAGTAGTCAAAGAGGGCCACAGCGTAGGGCTCTTCTTCGAGCGCGGGGTAGTCGGGCTCCTCGGGCCACGCGTCGGCCTCCGCGGGCGGCGGCGGCGGCGGCTCGCGCGGCATCGGCGGGGAACTCTCCCTAGCGGGAGACTCCTCGCGGTCCCAGCTGAACGGTTGTGAGTCCTATAAGGAACAAGGAACATTCTTGATGATTTACTGTACCCTTTAAGCTTTACGTCAAATAAATGAAATTGCATTGGATTAATGCTTACAGTCAAAGCAAATTACGACTTTTATGAGGTCTTACTCATAGTGTAATTAGGTGTAAAGCGTTACTTAATGCATAACTCGATTTAACATGGGACTGTTTAGGTTTCTATACTTAAAATACTCATCAATCGTAAATGTGTAAAAAAAATATCCCGACGAATTAAGAACCTCCTCCTTTTTTGAAGTCGGTTAAAAAGTGTGCATGTGCTTAGTTTTAATAAGTAATTTTATTACTAGTTAGCTGTTGCCCGCGAATCCGTGTGCGTGAAATTGTTTTCCTGGATAAAAAGTAGGCTATATCTATGTTAATCCAGGGCGTTAGCATCCTGCGTACCGAATGTCATCAAAATTGGTCCGCCGTTTGGGCGTGAAAAAAATATTATTATAAACATACCTACATACATAAACATCACACCCGTATTCCCAAATGCGACACGCAGAGCACACGAAACGTTACACAGACGAATCTAAAACTATTTTAGCACTATTTTAGCACTTCCTAGCTAGACATTTAAACTTCAAAAGCATTCCAAAATTTCCTTAGTCGCCTTTTACGACATCCATGGAAGAAATCGAGAGGTGTTATTCTAAACCCGACACACACGGGTTATTAACTTATTACGTCTAACACAATTTTATCATAGTACCTATCTGCGAGCAGTACCTACTGCATGCGTGCGTGACAACGCGAATTGCAACGGCCTGCCCACTTGACATTGAAATAGTTTTTTTCGCTGAGTTTTGCAATGGCATAAGCGTAATTAACATAGTTCGTGACTAAAGGCCCATTTACACGGTACGAGTTTCTCTCTTCGAGTGTACGATTATCGAAGCACGAGAAAAATTATGTTATCATATAAACTACACGTACGATATCGTATGGCAAAGGGCGAAAATCGCCTCGCTTTATATGGTTGGAATCTCCGTGTAAACATAAACGCAATGCGAGAATCGTATTTCGAGTCCAAATGAAATTCAGTCGTCATTACGAGTGCATTACGAGAACATTGTGAGAGCTCAACGAACTTCATATTCGTTGAATTATCAAATTTAATTATCTTTCTAAACATTTTTAAATTGTTGCTATCGCCAAACCGCACGAAACAGTTTTTTAATTTTTATTTGCTGTTGTTTCCGCCGCTTAGTTAAAAGCAAGCAGCAAGTTAAAAGTACATTATCTTGAAAAATATGACAGTAAAATTTTAAACAAAAAAAAACCGACTTCAAATTAGCTAAATCCTTAAAGGAAACTTCTGTTTATGTACATATTTACTAAAGATCA
>BHDV01017743.1:72655-84703 GCA_005406045.1 Adoxophyes honmai | reverse complement strand
AAAAAAAAAAAAAAAAAAACATACAGCCGAATTGAATACCTCCTTTTTTGAAGTCGGTTAAAAAAAAAATGTTGTACATACTGTACTTCACCATGTTTATTGCATTTTTTCTCTTTGTCGGTCTCAATAATTTAGTTTACTCTCTGCCTCTCAAAAGTTGTCTGTAAGAGATCCCTTAAGGGATAAGTCCGCCTTTGCACTTCGCCATTTCATTTGTATATATAATTTAGTTTTTTTTTTCGTATTTTGTGTTTTTTCCTTTTGTACAATAGTGTTTACTTACTTACTTAAATAAAATAATTATATTCACGAATATTGTGTAACACAACACAAGACAAGTGTCGATGAAATAGCAGAGAATCATGTAAATTGACGGGTAAAACTCGTATGAAAATCGGTTCTGACCGATTCGTGCGATATGTACGAGAAAAAATGTCATACGAGAACGAGTTTAGATGAGTCGAGACATTATCAGCAAATATCTCCGTAAAATGCAGCGTCCCGTGTAAACTATATCGCCTGGCGATAATCTCCGTACGAGTATCGAATGACATAATCGTATGCGAGTTTTTATTTCTCGCATATGTGTAACCATTTTTATGCGATTCTCGCCTGGCGATTATCGCATACGATAATGTCATACGATTTCTCGCCCCAAAATGGGCGAGAAACTCGTACCATGTAAATGGGCCTTTAATGACAATAGTTGTGAATAGAATTATGCAAAGTAGTGTAAGTTACACACATTTCGCATAAAATATCCACAGAACTCTGCTTACGATTACAAGTGGGTACAAGGGTACAACAACTGTTATACCTTTGTAAGTAATCTGCAAATGGTGTCAGCCCATTTGGTGACTGCTAACTGCTATTCTTAATTATTATTAGCTCTTCAGAAACTTGGTTCACGTGTGCAGTGATGTTTGTGGCATTTTGCCTCTATCACTATTATGTATAGACTAGAAAAATCCTTCTTAATCTCTACATTTTACAGGTAACAACTTCTACTAAATAAATATTCTTCATGTTTAATAGATAGTTTCATTCTTTTCACAATTCAATCTACTCAATTTACTCCATCTATTTTAAGAGCAGCAAATATTAAATGCTAATTGGTGGCCATGACCAGCAATAAGAAACTAAGAATACTGATCCTTCATTGAATCATAATGAGCTCAATTATATGGGATGGTGTTTTTTTATAGTTGCTCAAAAAATTATATTTTTTATGGTGGAAGTTTTTTTTATCAATTTAGAATCAAAAAAGGAAGTTTGTCACTTGGTAAAAAAATTCAAAATTTTAAAATAAACACATTACTGTTGAACAATTTTAAAATATCTACAAACACATATTTGAGTGAGTTTCAAAAAAATTGTACATAAATTAAAAACAAAATCACGATCGCATATTTTGTGTAACGAAAATTACCTATACAAAATGTATGGGTAATTGTCGTTACACAAAAGAATCAATTAACTTTTGTTTTTATTAAAGCCCTTAACTATGTACCTACATTTTTTTTTAAACTCACTCATTTGGTTCTTAAAGTTTTATCACTGTTGGTGGCTGTGTGGCACTGTTTATCTTTTATCCACACCACCAAGCATTGTGAAGAAGTAGCCATCAAATTTTGTACCTTTTAGCTTAAAACCTAAAAATTATGTTAAAAGTGACTACTACTTACTTGTAGTATGTGAAATAGTCATTGTTTTCTCTACATAACGTTTTGTGTGCTCTGCCTACCCCATTCGCGTTTACAGGTGTGATGTATATACATACACTTTTGTGTAAATAAATAACATCAGTAAAAAAATAGCTTTTTACATATTATTAAGATTTATCTAACGATTTCATTAACTAAGATCATTTTTAATAATCGTATTTAGTATCTGCAATTATACTTAACAATGAGCTCATGGCTATTTGAATTGCACAATTACCACCCTAATTAGTATGATGATTGTTATAAATTCGTTCCACTGCTAACATGACGTCAGAGAAATGGCCATACTTACAAAGCTATCTCCAAATCCATTGTTTATCTTCTGTATGGGAGTAGTCGTGTTGACATTCATGGAAGAAAATGGCAAGTTTCCAAGTGTGCTTTTGAGTAATGCCGAGTTGTCTGGAGGTTTAGGCCTGGCTGGCTTTGCTCGGATAATAGTAGGACCTCTGGGGAGGGCCACAGGTTGTCTCACATTGACAGATTCATATAAATCCTTGTTAAAGATTGGTTTCTTCAACAAAGGGGGTTTATTGGTGGCTGGTGGCGGAGAGAATGGATCAACTGCAGTGAAATCATCTAGGGTGTCCTCTTTGCTCATTTTTTTCCTAGAATGCAGGAACAGATCAAAATCGTCTTCAAATCCACTCTCGGCCTGTGAGGCATTCCCATTATTAAATGCGTTGTGATGGTTTGTAGAAGTAGTGGCATCTGAGCTAAAGCTGTCCACGCTTAAGCCATCGCTGCTCGATCTAGTTGTAAAGGTTGGAGAACTAGGTGGAGATGACAAGTCTATTAGTGCCCCAGTTTGTACATTTTTTGGTTCACACCTTGGGAACATTTTGCTAGCATCTATTTCACTGCTGCCATCCATAATTGCATTGCTATGGTGGACGATTGCATGGCTACTTTGTGTTGTTGTTACAGTGGTCTTGCTTTTTCGTGATAGGAGTGAAGTGAGAACTGTAGGCTTCCTCATGAAGTGGGAAGGTTTGGCAGGCACATCAGGCTGCTTATTTACTTTGGGTGGTGGTGGTCTCGGGGGAGGCTTCTTTTTCTGTGCAAATTGTGGAGCAGGCTCAAAGACATCTGCACCAAATGGGTCATCATTCCAATTGGTAACTGGGGAATACCGATTAACACCAAACCCTGGCACCGGTGGGGCTTGCCTAGTGGGCCCCTTCATACCTACAACAAAGAAAAGCCTATGCTAATTTTCCATTACTTCATAGTATGTGGCTTAACCACTACCTACACAGGATAAGTGATTCTCATAAGGAAATTCACCATGAACAAGGAAAATTTATAAAGTGCTGCAGAAATTAGATTGAAAGTAAGCAAGTAAATACTTTATTGTACAAAAGGAAAGAACATGAAATACAAAAACTCATATACAAATAAAATGGCGAAGTACAGAGGCGGACTTATCCCTTAAGGGATCTCTTACAGCCAACCTTTGAGAGCCAGAGAGGAAACTTGAAAGAATAATGTTTCAAAAACATATACATAACACAAAAGGTCTCATTATTTTACTACCATTTTGTTTGTTCATACTAATTATTATCATAATCAGCTGATGACTTCTTTAAAAAAATTAGAGAAAACATTTTAAAAACAACACTGTATACATCTAACACCCACCTATGAACTGGAATCACTTTATAGATCAAAACACAATATTTATTACACACAAATTTGATTTGTGTTATCCACACAACTAGCACTGGTCTAACAATATTAGCAAACAAGCGCGGTCACCGCGTTTCCTATTACACTGCACGGATCCGACGAAGCGAAGACAATGATTGCGTATCCAATTAGCCGAGCGTGCCGCGCGGCCGCTGCGCAGTCGAGCGCAGACCTAACACCAAGTCCCAGACCGATAACAGAGCCTCGATAAGCACGGGCCAGATCCACATCCACCCACGACGCCTGCGGGGCGGCCGCTGCACCCAGCTCGACGCCCTATCGCCACTCGCGCGCGTACCAGTTACTGGATCGTACGGCCTTGATAGAGTTCGCACAACTAATGCGTCACAATAATAGGGTAACCCGAGTTTACGAGCGCATCATGCACACTACATGCCGTCCGAGTGCATGGACTATGAATGAACGACTTGCAAGACTTCCCCGAAAGTTAATAAAATAATCAAGTTGTACATACCCTGCTTAAACAAATCCATTTTAAGTGACACAGTACTATTCCATTGTACAATACGTTAACTACGAATACAGACGGCAAACTTGTAATTTATATGTTCAGTAATTTTCTTATTGGAAATTCAATATGATTCACATTCGATTTCGATTATTCTTCTTTTTCTATGTAAAAAAAGGAAAACCGTTTGTATTGTTGTAGAAAGATACCGTTGTGTTGTCTTGTCTGTTTCATCTGTCTGTCACTTCCAATTCGCAGGACAAGATTTTTTTTATTACTTTAAGGAACTTTTTATTTTTGTCTAACTTAGAACGTTTTTAACAGTATCTCGAACGCACGATGACGGCTCTAGAGCAATCTAGAGGCTGATTGGATGTTTGATAGTTGACAGATATCAGCTGTTTTTGTTGACTCCATTTATCTGTTGACATTGACACGCTGCTGTCGACATGTTATTTTTATTAACCTGTAGTGTACAATGTAATTAACAATTATTTGAAATAGTTATAATAAGGGTATGAACATCTTAACGCGCATATTAGAATGGATTACACGTTAGCAATATGCCTGATATAACACTGCTGGAACTTCCTTATGATATTTTGTCTAAAATCTTCAAATGTTTAACCCTGCTGGATCTTAGCAATGTAATGCTGACCTGTAAATCATTAAAACACTTAATTGAAGGGGACTGCAGTATATGGAGAGCTTTCAGTACTTTCATTGTACGCAACAGTTTAGATAACAGGTGTGACAGTTTTGTTACAATTGTAAATTAAATCTTTATAAGTTTAGATTACTGATTTTAGCTAGAGCTTAAGTATATTCAGTAAGTAAGTAATATAATTTGTTTTCAGCCAACCAGTGCTGTCTCCATGCCAGTTATGCCGCATTTCTCGTAATTGGTGCAATGGGATTTACAAACCGGTAAACTACCTATAGCTCTTTATTTATTACAATAAATTGAATGTTAATTAAAGCTAGTCTTTTGAATGAAAATAATATTTTCCAGAAAATTCTCTATCATAAGACAAAGTATATGCCTTGGCTGAAATTCTACAACTCCGAGGCAGTGCTGTTGTCATTGGGATCAAACATTGGCTGCTACCCTACCAACCACCACGGCATCAGAGATAGTGGAAACCCATTTACTTGGAGTATAGAAGTGCCTAAGGTAGAACGAAATGACATTCGGACAAATGATATATCACGATTTGTCCTTAAAAATAACATAATTGTCTGTGGCAACAGGTATTTAGAGCAATTTCTTTTGACATGGAAGTGAAATAAACTTTCCATCTTATTCATTTGATTTCTTTCTCTTTCAGAGATGGCTGTGCTATTGTATATGAATACAAAAGTAAAAAACAGAAACCACGTCTCTTACACCATATCCTGGATTGCCACAACAAGGGCCAATCAGAAGTCTCTGCTGTTGACCTGATCTATAAAGAAGATTCAATGAGCGTGGTTACTGTGTCTAGCAGTAGTCCTTCTGTGTGCTTTTGGAATTTAAGAGGGAATCAAAGTGAAAATAATCAACTTGTCCATCAAAACTACCATGATGGTAAGATTCTTTTCTAAGATTTAAGATATGCAATTCTCTGTGCATCACTTAAATTTACATCTTTTCAGCTTTATCTATGATCAGTGTCCCATCAATTGAAGGTTTTCGATGTTTAGCCCTTAACCAGTCACAAACAAAATTGGCTATGGGTCCCAATGGAAATAGTAAGCCTCTTTTACTAGATGTTGCAACGTAAGTGGAGTTTTTCTTTCCATTATTTTAAATACTTCCTAAATATAGAATTAAGTGCTTACTCATTTCTATACTATGTGCTCTATCCTCGTTCTGCCCAATGTGCTCAATAAAGAACACTTTATATTTAGTGGTTCCTGCCCGAAGTTTTTTGTTTATACTTCAGGATTCTGCCCAATGTTCTCAAAAATCTATTCAAATTTGCCGCTTACTGACTAAAAGTTCCACATTTGGCGATTTTGATTTGCTCGTTTCTGATTGGTTGAAATATTGGCCAGTTAGCAATCAAGGCCTTTTGTTTAACTGGCTTGCATTCGCCTATCAGTGTCACGCTACGTGTTATAGATGGCGAAACTTGAACATACAATTTTCAGTAAAAAATGTCTTGGGCAGAACCCATCAGAATGAAATTGTGCTTAATTAAGAACATTGGGCAGAAACCAGATGTTCATTTAAAAAAGCTTGGGCAGAACGAGGCTATTGTAACTGTGTAACTATGTAAGTTGACTTTAAGTCTGTGATACATACTTAAAAGCAAAACTGACCATTTTGTAATTTTTTTGCATTGCAAATTTTATTTCTTGTGATCAAATAAGAGATCCATTATTATTTTCAGTTCAAAAGAATTATCTCGTAAAGATGGGACACCAGACATAATGCAGGCTGTCAGAGATGTCCAATGGCATGATGAGAATTCAGTGGTTTATGTCACCCATGCAGGCAAACTACAGTTTATTGACACTAGAACTGGCGAAGTGGTAGTTATAAATCTTATTATCAGAAAGGGGTATTTTTGTCTTTCTAAAATCAACTCAAACAAGACATGTCTTCTAAAAGCGTTTATTTCCAAAACATACATTATTTTAATTTTGTACTCACTGAAAATATATCCAAATAAAGTGCTAATATGAGAACATGACACTTACATGTGAATATTTTTAAGGTCTATGACTCAAAAGATCCATTCCTGGCAACACTGTACTGCGTGAAAACAGATGGCGACCGCACCATACTGGCGGGATCCGCGGCGCACTGTCGGTGCGTGCTGTATGACCGAAGAAACGCTCGCAGCCACATACAAGTAATTACTCATATCTCATCTGTATCTACTTTCTACAGTCCCTGCTGAAATTTAGATGTAGTTATCTTGGGAGAGACTAGTATTTATAAACACTCAAAATCTCCATACGTATGAGCTTTGCTCCAAAATTTGATCTTAGTGGCGACCCTAGCGCCATCTATCGACCAGAAGTAGAACTAGTTCCACAAACGTTATCAAATGCCAAAGTGTTCTACATCGCGCTAACGTTGTTTCGTAGATTGGTTGCATAAAAACAACTTCCAACTTTCCCTCCGTGGACTTCAGTTTGTCCCCAGGCATAACATCTGCCTGGAGAGAGATAGATCTCTCTATTGGAGTTTTTCCACATCTTCATTAGATGGCGCTGTATGTCGAAGTTCGTAATAAATGTATGCCTGCGAAACCTGGCTTATGTTAGTGAATTCTATACCTAAAGTGTGAGGAAAGGATCGAGGAATCTCGAGTTTAGTAAGATTTTTTTTTAATAGTAAACATATGTTAATACATATAATGTTGATATCAGACAGGTGTTCCCCATAACTATGAATTTACACTTAAAAACCTAAAAAAATGCAAGAAGTGGCCACAAAACATTTGGAAATACAGTTTTGTATATACATGCCCCCATGTTCTGTTAGTTTTAGAATAACAACTCTTCGTTTCTTCCATGTATGTTGTAACATGTAACAAGGAAATAGGTTAAGATAATATGTTTATTATATTGTAACTATTGTAAGAGATGAAACTTGAAACCTAAAATCGCTTAAAGTGATCCAAAATGTAAATTGGTCAAAGACGTAATACTTATTTTACAAAGTGGTCTCTGCATTACCCCTGTGGGAAAGAGGCGTGACGGTATGTATGTATGTACGTAATATTTCCTGTGCCATTCCCACCCCCTTTTGAAATACAGCCGTGATGTTTAAATGTAGGTATGTACTTAATATTGCATATTTTTCAGATGTACTTTACTTCAAAGCGCTCATCGCCTATTTACAGTCTTGATTTCGACTGCACAAGACTTGTGGCGGCAGCAGATCTTTCTTTGGCTTGTTTAAATTTTGACGTAAAAGCTGATCAAAGGTTTCAACGTGACTACTCTTCTTTCAATTTTCAACTTGTTTAAGTTACTCGATCAGAAAAACATGCACAAACAAAATGATTATTTATTAAGTAAACTACATTTTGCATACAATTTGTCTATTATTTTATTTCTGAGTCGCCCTCTTTGATTTCAATTTCAAATTACCACCATATAAGTACACCATTTGTATTTCAAAAATAATGCAATTTTACTTAAACTTTCTCGAAAACCAACGATAGAAAATGTGACTCAGATTTCATATATCTAAACGCGGATCCTTATCAAAATTATTGAATAGTTTTTGTTTTTATTTTTATTGAAAATGTGTTATGACTTATATTTTCTATAACAAATGAGAGAATATATGTTAGGGCTTTTAGAATAACACCTCCCCCTTTCTTCCCGTGGGTGTCGTAAGAGGCGACTCAGGGAAAGGGTTAGTGTATTGTGGGCGATGGGCTAGCAACCTGTCACTACAATCTCACGCTTATAACTATCTGGTTACCCTGAAATTGCTAAACGTGGCACTGGATTTTTGAATTCATGTGCTCTGCCTACCCCTTTTGGGAATACAGGCGTGAGAATATGTATGTATGTATGTAACAAATGAGACTCGGTTACACTTTTTTTGTTTTGATTTCCTAATTCTAAAATGTAACAAGTAAGAAAATGTTTATAAACAATAATTTTAAACAAAAAAAAACCGACTTCAAATCTATACTAATATAATAAAGCTGAAGAGTTTGTTTGTTTGTTTGAACGCGCTAATCTCAGAAACTACTGGTGCGAATTGAAAAATAATTTTTGTGTTGGATAGACCATTTATCAAGGAAGGCTTTAAGCTATATAACATCACGCTGCGACCAATAGGACCGAAGAAACAGTGGAAAATGTAGGAAAAACTGGGGAAATTTGTCACTATTCCACGCGGACGGAGTCGCGGGCACAGCTAGTTAGCAATATTTTGAAAGTATTCTGTTTACTGAATGTAAAATCTTGACTTCATCAACAAATTACCGAAAACGCCGTACATCTCCATATAAAATTTGAAGAGTTCCCTCGATTTCTCCAAGATTCCATCATCAGATCCTGGTGTCGTGCAAATGGGACCAATTTCGAGTTATACCCTTTCGATTAAAAAAAAAATTTTGAAAATCGGTCCACGGGTTTTCGAGTTATCGAGTAACATACACACAAAAAAAAAAAAANAAAAAAAAAAAAAAAAATTAGGTCGAATTGAGAACCTCCTCCTTTTTGAAGTCGGTTAAAAACAGAGTTCTAATCGGCGCTGGGCATATGAAGGGGTAACGACACAAAGAAAGGACGATAGTTTTCGAAGTCAGCGCTTTTAAACATGTCCGAAATCGGAATTTTGACAAAGTGAAAGATGACATTGACATGACATCTGACATCAGCTGTGACTGCTGTCAGTACATTCCAAATTTTCCGCCGAAAGCCCAATACTTCCTTAAAAAAAAACCAACAAACAACACGATGGATTTGTAAAAGTATAAAATAGGCTTGGCGGTCTTAATGATCAATTTCCATCCCAAAAAATGTACCGACGCAGACTATTTCAAATTATAAAAGCTACTTACAGAGCGCATAGGCGCACGGTCGTCCAAAAAGTCAGATTCATTCCGCCTGTAACGGCAGCATTGCTTACTACTGTTTCTTGTGAAGAAAACGAACCAGACTCCGAAGCCTATTGGGATGAAGAGAAATTGGGTCACGAATTTCTTATTCGCCAGGCCACCACCGTCAATGTCAATGCTGCTACGCAATTGCTCACAGTCACCCTGGTTGCTATACAAGATACTAGCGAGAGGTTAGTGCGATTGCTGTTTCTCTTGACGAATTACTTACTTCATGTGTATTTGGGGTCATATCAAAAACTTGGTCTGCTTTCTTAATACTTAACAGTCTCAGTGACACATTTTCAGTCTTTGTCCCTCAATGAGCCATGTAATACATACACCGCTCGCCTACTAGATTTTACACACACACACAACATCACGCTTGTATTCCCAATAGGGGTAGGCAGAGCACACAAAACACTACATAGACAAAATGGCGACTAGTTCACGTTTCATGGCCACTTCTAGCATATATTTTTTGGTTTCAAGGTGGCAGGGACAATAGTGACAAGTTGCTAGCCTGTCGCCTAAAATCTACCAAAACCTTATCCTTAGTCGCCTCTTACAATATCCATGGAAGAAATGGAGAGGTGTTATTCTAATCCTGACACCTCACGGGGCTACTAGATTTTACCCCTGAATATTGAAGATTACATTTTCCTTTAACTGATGTGTACATTTAAAGTTAAACAATTTGTTAATATAGATTAAGAGAAGCCCTGTCCAAGGAAATCTGCCTGGTGAAGCAAGCTTTAGAGTGGGGTGAAGATGGCACCCCTCCACATCACTGGGACCAACTAGTCGCCGTACGCGGAGCTCTTGACGATCTCAAGCACAACCTAAGAACACTTTTTAGTAAGTGCCTGCAATAATACTTTAAATATGTAGCCCAAAAAGTGGTGGCGGACTGAATGAATTATAATTAAATTAAATGTTTACCAATAGGTTACATGGACTATGCAGAAAAGCTAGCCACTGTGGCTGCTGAGATATCCTACCTATCAGGGAACATTGCAGCATCCGATGCAATCTGCGAGCGGATTGACCATGCCTGCAGGTAAGTCTCAGACAAACAACCAGTTGTATAAAAACACCTTTATTAAATCATAATATATTTTTACTCTAACATTATAATAAAGTTTAACTATATATTCCTTAGTCAATTTCATTTCATAATCCATCAAAGTAACAAATGATTTATACAAAAGTAGGTTAAATTTGCCTTAATAGTTAACGAAAATCAACATGAGCCACTCCTCGGCTCGTAACATTGTAATAAGATTCAATAATGCAACAAATAATGAATGAATAGTGGGTTAAACATATGAACATGGTGGCAGTCATTTGTGTTGGGTGCAGATGCTGCAACACGCAGAAGCAGCTGACGCACGAGCTGCAGCAGGAGGCGCTGGAGACGCAGCAGCAGGCCATCGTGGGCGCGCCCGGCCTGGGCGAGCGCCTGGCCGAGCCGCCGAGCCCCAAGCGCGCCGGGAAGCGCTCGCCGCAGGACCACTAGAACACAGAACATTGTAAATAAATACTTGTTAACTTACATAAGCTGGAGACTTATTAGCCAATAAAGTAATTTAGTATTATGAACTTGAAACTGTTTTATTCTTGTTTGAGACCACAAAAGAAAAGGCACATGGGCAGTATTGTCTCAAAAAAATAATGCTTTGTAAATTTTGTATTGAATCTTCAGCAGGTATAGCCTCCTGACGACCAGCATCAAATTGTGTGTAGTTCAAAACTGACTCTTAATGTCAAAGTACAAAGTTAAAAATGTCTTTGATTTTATGTACTACCTATAGGACGCAGGTCGTCAGGAGGATAGAGACGCCCATTAACTATATTTTTAGCCAATTCATGAAAAAAGTTACCTAAATAATGTGTAAAAATTTGGACACTGTCCCATTGGAAAAGATATTCTGAATTAGTCAGGAAATGTAGAAACTCTTTTAGAAATGCTCTGCTGCTATTGTGAGTGTCATTGCCTCGCTCGCTTACCTCTGTCGGCTGTTAGAAGGTGGCGTCCTTGTTGAGATGCGTCTCGATGTCGACGCGGCAGATCGGGCAGTGCTTGTTGGTGCTGAGCCACTGGTCCACGCACTCCATGTGGAAGAGATGCATGCAGGGCAGCCGTCTGTACAAAATACATAATATCATCACTTCTCTCCAGGTAGTTTGCAGTTTAAGTTGCAGATTAAGGATGAATTTAACCAAAACGAGAGACTAAATTTAGTTTCCGCTTTTTTGAGGAAAGACTTATTTCAATACAAAATTTCATTTCTGTTTGAATGAATGCAGTGTTAGCCCCACAGAAAAGTGCCGGATGCACAGTTTGTAATTTTTGTAAGCTTTAATTTATCATCAGATCATTAACTCTCTCGCTATCTGGGGGTCATCAATGACTTTTCGCACGCTAAATATAACCTGATTCGACTGCAATAACAATAACAAATAAAATCTTTCTTTTTCGCTCATCTCGGAGGCAAAATAGCGGGCGCCGGAGTTGCTGGCGTCGCGCGCAGTGTATGTGTGTTAATGATTTTCCCGCCGCTAGTGTACCGGCAGTGCTAGTGTACCGGCAGTGCGCGTCCAGCTC
>BHDV01017743.1:56271-68174 GCA_005406045.1 Adoxophyes honmai | reverse complement strand
GAAGTTATGGATTATAAAAAATCCGAGATCTCTTCTGTGTCATTCCGAACTTAATGCGAGCGAAGCCGCGGGCAAAAGCTAGTAACATTTATAACCGTGATTTTTTCACGTTTTGTAGACATTTTTAGCTTAAATTTAGTACATAAAAGTGTAAAACCAATAAAATATGACTTGACAGCTCATAATAATTACCAGAAATAAATATTATTCTCGAAAAAAGAATCAATACAAAAAATATATGTAGACGTATAAGTTAATTAGATACTGCGTAGTTTATCCGGGGTCTCAATCTGAATCACTACTGCAGTACTAGTCAATTCACAAGAGTTGGTTTACAGAATATTTGAGACACTCCTGTATAAGAAACTGCAATATACCAAAAATGAGAACAAAATAAGTCCTCAAACTAACCCGGTTTTTTCATGACCAACATCTGTTTACAAAAAAATTGAGACTGACAAAACAAAGTTACCCTATGAATCTATGATTTTGGGGACTGTTTGCAAGAGTAAGTAGTTAAGGATCACTCACGGACAGCACGGTGGTGGGCGGCGGCGGCGCGCTGTAGGCGGGCGGGAAGTGAGCGAAGCCCGCGCCCGCTTCTCCGCCCAGGCAGCGGCGCTGCATCTCCTGCGCACGCGTTACAATGGGTTAGATGGGGCTGCAGCACGCCGAACCGAACAATCACCGCGCTGATCGATCACTAAACAACCAATCGCCGCCCGCGCACGCGATTGGTCGCTTTGCGTGCTACACATTGAGGATAGAACCTATAGAGTACTAATGTCATCTTGGTTGTTCGGAAATTATTCCGCAAAACAATTGAAGTGATCGCTGTGCTCTTATTGGCCGGTCCAAGATGGCGTGTAACGCTAGTGTCTTTTTCTCTACGGTTATTGGCTTTGTACAGTTTCTGTGACAGTGACGGTGACGTTTAGTATGTTGAAATCAACAAAGTATTTGCGGACCGGGGTTGCGAACATTGTTTCTCTATAGGTTCTATCCTCTATGGTGCTACAGGAGGGAGCGTGGCGGGTGTTCAATCGCGGCTGTCTCACATGGATCTAGGTTAAAGTTAATGTCTGATAATCCCGTCAAAATTTCCGTCTAACTCGAGATGGTGCAAGTCGGCTTAACAGTCGAAAAAACTATGATTGCTGACTCGATCGCAAGCTAGAATCGAACATCTATCTCAAGGTTGGAAAAAGAGAAGAAAAAATTATAACAAATTTTGTTCCCACCATCCAACCCGAGGCAGGTTACAAGAATGCACTGTGATTTCCCAGTATCCAACGTGGGTGAGATTACTAGGTTGGAAGATGGGAATTACCCTAAAAAAACTTTTGTCATATTTAAGCACTACGTATGACGGATGTTTATCACATTGTTACACCGCTGCGTTGACGGCTACGCTAGATGACGTGCAAATATAAGACGAGGTAAATAAAAATAGTTATCATACCAGCATGTGCTGCTGCCGCTGCCAGAGCCGCTCGTGCACGCGGTAGGGCGGCGCCGCCGCCGCCTCGCGCCGCTCGCCCACTGCCACACGATACACGTTACGCCTACATATTCTCACGCCTGTATTCCCAAAAGAGGGGTAGGCACAGCACATAAATTCAAAAAATCCTGTGCCACGTTTAGTAATTTCAGGGTAAGCAGATGATTAAACGTGATATTGCAGTGACTGGTTGCTAGCCCGTTACATACAGACACTATTCTCTAATGCTGGGGCCACACTAACGGGAAATGGCGTTAATTATCGCGTTAAAACGTGTTTTCACCATACGATTGACGTCCATTAACGCGATAATTAACGCCATTTCCCGTTAGTGTGGCCCGGGCATAAATCAGGGGTTCGCAAAGTTGTCAAGTTTCTCCCAAGGTTGCCTGGACTACGTACGACCCATCGAATACTTTACGAAAGACACATGAATAAAGAACTTTAAGAACTTTATAAATAACAAAGGCAGTGTTATTTTTTTATTACTTAATTAAAAACTAACTACAATGTAGTTCCCACATCAAAAAAGTAGAGAACAACTCAAAATATAGTTTATTTATTACACGATAAGGTTCACATTGTGTAAATAAAGCAAAATTTGCAAAAATGGGCGTTTGTACGCTACAAGAAATGTTCGTGACCGGCAGACCCCTTTTAACGGTCCCATATTTAACACGTAGGGTCCCTGAACCTTCCACATGGCCCTGAAAAAGCTCGTGTGGTTTTTAGTATAGATGCCACGAATATTCGGCCACTATTCGGTATGCGGCCTATTCGGCCACTTTTTTTGGTATTCGGCCGAATAATACATACTATTCGGCCGAATACCGAATACCAAATCATAGACAAAGAAGAGACCACTTTACCTAAGATTTGCATTTGATTTTGCACACAATTACGCTTTTCATATTAAATGATATCAGCGCGCCGTGACGTGATTTACTCGCAATTGAAACAAAAAGTCGAATGGCCGCAGGCACCCCGTCCGTGCACGAGGCAGACATGTCACGACTTGTCGTATTATCCCTTACGAGCTCGGCAAGCATGTAACTTTGTGCCGAATATTCGTTATTCGGCCAAATCACTATTCGTGGCAACTCTAGTTTTTAGGTACGCCCAAGAGTCCCTCAGAGAGTCCGTGCTCTATCGAACCAGAGGACACATAAGGCGTGTATGTGTTTAGTGTGTGTTACAACGGATGCACTCACAGTGGACATGCGGCGGCGTGTGATGCGCATGCGGCGCGTGCGCGGCATGCGGCGCGTGCGGGGCATGCGTGGCATGCGGCCCGTGCGGCCCGTGCGGCGCGTAGCAACAGCCGCGGCACGCCAGCGTACAGCTGCCCATGCGCACCCTGCGGACATAAAGTATCTATTCACATTTGGCGACAACTAAAAATAAGTTTATTGTAGCTGTTGAAATTGCAGCAGCACCAGCGGGTCGATGGCGATCTGGCGATGGCAGTGCGCGGAGATTCAGTGTGCATCGGAGCGCATGTTGTGTTGTTTATGTGTATTGTTTGTGTTCTTCAGATTCACAAAAAACGCGTTTGTAATTATAATTACCCCTATTACGGAATAATCCATTTAAAGACGGGTCAAACACGTTTAACGTTATGCTGCTGTCAGGAGTCATTGGCAGTAAGGGCTTGTACACAAAACCGCGATGCGATCCTATGCGACGCCGCAAATTCGCAAAATCCCGGCAATTTGTATGGTTAGTTGAGTAGTGAGTTCGCAGGTTTTTTCGATGCGACGTCGCATCGCCGTTTTGTGTACAAGCCCTAAAGGTCGCTAACCTAAAAACGACCTGTGTTGCCATAAACAAAACCGGCCAAGTGCGAGTTGGACAATCGCACGAAAGGTCCCGTACCGAACACCGTAAAATAACACGTTTTTTCTATGGGAGCCTGGTGACAGACGGATAGCGAAGTCTCAGTAATAGGGTCCCGTTTTCACCCTTTGGGTACCCTACAAAGTTGTAGTTGACAGCAATGGCAGCGCTGACCTGGCCCGCAGTAATGGCGGCGGCGGCGCGGGGTAGCACGGCGGCAGCGGGCTCGCGGCGCGAGGGGACGTCAGGTCGATCACCTCCCGCTGCAACAGTTATATCAGTGCTTTCAGAAATACCATCATTACCAACAATTTTACACCACAAGAGGCTTGGCCACAAGTTTATATAAATAGTTGACTCAAACTCAAGTGTATGTACTTTGGGTAGTGTTCCTTAGGACTCGAGCCTTTTTAGCCCAAATTTTAAAGCTCCAGAGGGCTTTTTAGAGCTGGCTCAATGGAATGGGTTTCAAAGAGCTAGTGATTTTAATAACGCTGTAGTCTTAAAAAAGACCATAGCCTCTTTTTAGGCTGTAGTCTTAAAAAAGGCTGTAGCCTTTTTTTAAGGGTTTTAGCTTTTTTTAAGGCTTAAGCCTTTATATAATAGTGGAAATAACGCTTCGTAGTCCCCTGATTTCTTCTCCAACGCTTAACCGATTAAATATTTTTTTTCATTAAACATTTAAAAAATGTCATAGCTGTGTTTCTATGTTCTTATATTTTAAAAATATCAATTGAATGTTTTTAAGCCTCGGAGGCTAAAGAAGCTTGAAGGCCAAAATATTTTAAGTCTCAATATTTTGACAAGGACTTTAAGTCTAATAATATATAGCCTTTTATTTAAGGTTACGAGCTCCGAGAGTCAAGGCTGCCGAATATAATAAGGCTTGGGGCTAAAAAGCTTTTTAGGCTTTTAGCCCTCTAGGCGTTAAAATCGAAGCCAACCTTAAAGAAAAGAGCTAAAAGGCTCGAGTCCTATGGAACACTAACTTTGGGAGTCAAAAGGGAGAGCAATGCTCTTCCTTTGACGCAATTTCGTGTAGCTTTGTACCACTTAGATTAGGTTTAGTTTTTAGCTGCCTAGAGACAGGACTTTATTAAGGCGGCGTCACCTTTGAATCGGTTTCATTCGGAATGTCAATTCCCATCACTAAGGCGCTCATGTGAGGTTACAATAGGTAGAGAAAAAGTAGCATGCTTGGTTTTTATACAAATGCAGGAACTCGCTGTATCTATTTCGATATATGTCTGTCTGAAGTTTTTTCCAAAAATAAATTTAATAAACATTTAACACACACACAAACACTTAGTAGCGCCCTAGCGCCACCCATCGTCGAGTAGTAGAACTTCTACTGTCAATCAATATGGCATCCTACATCCCACTAACGGATTTTCAATTTCTAGTTGCATAAATACTACATCCAACTTCCTCTCTGTGGAATTTGGTCCCCACGCAGAACATCTGTCTGGAGAGAGATCTGTCTATTGGAGTTTCACTCCACAACTTCAAGAGAACTGTAAAAATGTCCATTTTAAGGCCATGTGAAAGTTAGGATTTTTGATTTTTAAATTACTCACGAAACTGGGGTCTTCCTCTAGCACTTGGACGTCATCATCGGAGCCCGAGTCTGACACCCAGTCCAACTGCAGGTCTGGGGCTGAGAGCACTTCACTTGCAGTTGGTGTAGTATTGGTGTCTTCCTGCTGAAAATTTAAAAGCTCTCAAGAATTCTTCATAACATATTTTAGTTTTTTTTTTTAGCCTGGTAGTATTAGTGTATCCCACTGCTGGGCAAAGACCTACCCTTTCTTCCGCCTTCATCTTTGATATAAACACTCTAATAATATTGCATGATTGATTAACAGATTGTATTAATGTCTATAAAAAACCTTAACCATAATTTATCATTCATCAGAAGGAGAGATTTCCAAGTCCTTTGCCATTATACATGTCATGGGTAAATTGTAATTTAATGTATATGTAGGAGATGAGTCAAGTCTAAATTATGACTATCATTATTTAGTCATTGTCATTAGTGTGACACATCATTGAAATTTTTGACATATTCAGGAATCTTACCTGACTTGAGGTGTTGACCGTCTTATTTTCCACAGTTTGCGTGCTTCGCCCAGAGCTAGTGCCGGGCTGCGGCGAGGGCTCGCGGCGGTCGCCGGCCGCGCTGGCGTCCCGCCGGACTGACGCTTCAGCCTCGGACTTTACAGTCACCTGCTCGCTACTGTCTATTCTGTCCTGAGTGCTCGATTGCCCTGGCTCCATTTTAACAAGCGGTTGCAGAGACTCCCTTTTAATAACAGAAGCCCCGACTGGGTCCTGTGTGCTATCCGATTGAACACTGTTCTCCTGCTTCACTACTGATACTTGTGCCGTGGGCTCTTCCTTCACATGAGAACTGGACGGATTTGTTTCATGAGCTTCATTGTTCATCCCTGGCCTTATTCTGTGGTTATGATTATGATTGTGGTGGTGATGGTGATGATGATGATGATGGTGCCGCAAGGTAGTGGGTGCAGTGTAATGTGGCACTCTGTTGTGGCAGAAATCTCGATGGTGGCCCGAGTGGGTGTGCATGCAGTTGCCATGGACATGGTTCATCGAGCACGAACAGTGCCGTCCATGAGAGCCATGAGAGTTGACACACTCTTGATTTTCCTGTTTAACTTGCACAGAAGAAGTAGGCACATAGTGGGCTGGCTGTCCAGCCGGTGTCGTGTAGCTTTGGCTGCTGCCCACTCTCCTTGCACAAATGTGTTCCTGGGTGTGCCTGTTTGACTCTGCATCTCCAGCAGCCTGTGTAGAGACTTCTGCCTGCTCATGAGGCTCAATTTTCACTCTAGAAGAGAGATCCGAGGCACCAGAACCACTCCCTGTAGCCACACTGACAGATGCTCTAGAATCAGGCATTCGTTGCTGCTCCACATTGTTGTCACACAATCGTTTTCTTGGAGCAGAGGAATTATCTTCTTCCTCTGAACTTACTTCAATTAAATTGGGACTGACTTCATTCTCTTTAGAAAGTCTTCTCCTTGGAGAAATGTTCAATTTACGACTTGGTCGCTCAAGACTACTTGTTGCTACATCTATGGTTGCTGGAGCAACTGGAGCAACTGGAGCAACTGGTGCCACAGGTTGAATTGATGGATATGTTGTCATCAGTGTACTCTCTTGAGATGGCTCAACTGGTGGCGGATAGACTGGAGGATGATTGCTGAAGGACCGATCATCACCGACAACTATGACATTGTTCATGTTATAAGGCCCTACCATATAGTCTTGCATGGGTCGCACACCGTGGCCATAGTGTGTGTAATTTGGATAGTAATATCGTCTTTGCTGGTTAATAGTCGAGGGCTTGGGTTGGTAGCGTATGTGGGAGGCGGGCAGCGCGGGGCGCGCGCCGCCGGCCAGCGAGTAGCCCAGCGAGCTGGAGCTGTCCGGCAGCGGCTGGTACTCGGCGGGCACTGGCGTGCGCGCGCCCGGCCGCGGCGAGACGCTCACACGGAATGGCAGATCAGGCGATGTAGAGTTCACATAGTTGGAGGATATCAAATGTTTCGGAGCTCTCTCGCTGCTGCCAGACGATGTTGCAGCCTCCGACGTCGGCAAAACCTCTACGTCGTCGTCGCTCGCGGCGAACAACGCGTCGCAGTCCATTTCGTCTAAGGAATGAAAATAAATAACAATGAAATAGAAGAAACGGGAAAGTAAATAACAATATGCTATGTAAGTTTACTATTTACGTACCATCTACTAGCTGGTCCTCAGACGATGGGGACGCGAATGCAGTGTCCAAAATAGCGGACAGAGACGATGGACCGGGCAGATCCCATGAGGACGATGATTGTTCTCCGTTATAGCCCTTTTCAGTCATATTTGATCAATGATTAATCGTCATGTTGTATTATTGAACACTGATATGGGTTTTCAAGAGAGTCGTTGATCACTAATCATGTCGGGAAATTAATGCTTACACTACTAGAGATATTTTACCCTACCATTTTGTTAAAGATATGCATAACTTTATAAGATATTTTAATGTATTTATTTTCATTACCTACTCTCTATCAAAGATACTAATTTCAGACAGACACAGACAAAAATTTTTTGATCAACAATGTTGCCATATTCGAATTAAAAATTTAAATCTGTACTTTTTTTTTATTCTCATCCCTTTTTTTATTAGATTTTTCAAGGTAAATGTAATGTGTTTATTCTCAGGACAGTAAAATATGTACAAAACAAAAACTATTAAAATTATATACAACTAACTTAAAAACTAAACTAAACTTATTTAATCTGTACTATCTTAAGGTATAAAATCACTTTTCATAAATTCACTTTGAATTATAATGAAGACCTATAGAAAAACATTTCGTCACTTAGCTAACAATACCGCGTAAGTCAAAAATTGGCCATATGACGATTTGTATACCAATCGGTAGATTATTTTTTTGCGCATCCAATGGGCTCACCCTGGAGGCTGTATCGACCAATTAGAGCGCGATATTTAAGAAATAGTAACACCACACAACTCATTGCTTGCCCAAACACCGCGCAAGTCATCAATCCGCCATAGAAAATTGGCATGGTTCACGTCGCATGTATGTTACGAACACCGCTTAAGTCTTTAATTTTGTTGGAGTAAAACCGCGTAAGTCATGAAAATTACCACTTCAAGCCAAATACATGTACACTTTAATATTCATAATATTCATCATAATAGTCTAGATGAGCTAGACTCAATACCCCATAATAGTTGCATTTATATCATGCCCGTATTGTAAAAATTAAATTTTTTATGCAGTTTTTTGTGTCTCCTGAAAACTAAGCAAAACTGACTTACGCGGTATTGTTAGCTAAGTGACGATTTAAGAAAAATCGCACAACAACGAATTTTTTTTTCATTACTTGTCCCTGTCGCATGAGCAGTGTGACATTTTTCGTCTAGAATAAAAATAAAATCTTTGTGCCCTAGAGTACTAAATTGATCAGTGTATTTTTATTCCTTTTTTATACTTTTTCTCCTCATATTTAAGGACTATCCACTTGCCACTAAAAGCTGTACCAAGATGAAATAGCTACCAAAGATACAGTGTGCCGCTTTCTAATAAGGTGACAAATGAGATTTTTGCAACATGAGTGTTTCAGATAAGTTTCTTGAGCGTAGCGATGTTTTTTTTTGTCGTTAACATTTTTTTAGACTGGCAAGACGAGTGAGAGGCACACGCTGCATCGGTTGTAGCTATTTCACTAGCACTCAGCTTGCCTGCGTAGGGTTCCACGAAAAAAGGACTTTATGTTCTTGACATATGGCTTATATTATTAAATTAACATTTCTCAAGCGCCTCATCTTGTTTGAGTGTATTGGCTCCTCTTCATATTCGGCGAATACAGACGAATACGGGCGAGCACGATCGTGTAGTGTAGAGGGCTGTCGGCTATACTTGACTTGCCGATCATCGTCTATGATCGCCTGCGATCCGTGAATTGTCGGTTTTCGGGCACGCATTAAAATGAAATCGCCACGTGCGTTGAGCTGCCCACACGATCGCCGATCATACGCGTGCACGATTAACGATCATCGCCGATAGTGTAGAGGAGGCATAAGATCTTTGGCTGTCACTTGCCTTCTTGTCATTGTCAAATTTGTCAATTTTTTAGGGTTCCGTACCCAAAGGGTAAAAACGGGACCCTATTACTGAGACTTCGCTGTCTGTCTGTCTGTCTGTCTGTCCGTCCGTCCGTCTGTCCGTCTGTCACCAGGCTGTATCTCACAAACTGTGAGAGGGAAAAGGCGGGAAACTTCGAGGCGGGAGGACGTGAATTTTCCTATCTAAATTTTTAATATTAATAATTACTGTAAATATTGATCAGTAGGATATATTTTTGCTATTTATTTATTATTAGTTTGTTATTTAAGTATATTAGTTTAGAACCAGCAGTATTTGGTGAGTGAATTTTAAATTTATTTTTATAATGGAGGAGCCCCCTGACCCCGGAGGAGGGGTAGTACCGATACCTGGTAGTTATGTTACTATAGGAGCTAATGATCATGAGTCGGACATGGAGATTGATTCGACGATTAGCAAAAAACGTGGCCATTCAAATAAAATCTGCAAACATTGCAATAAACGTAAAAGGAAGCATGAAAATACTTCTACTGACAATGAAAGTAGTAATAATATTAGTTGTGCCTGCACAGTTTCCAATGAAACTGCTGCAAAAAACTTAAACCAACCGCCTTTAGTGCCATTGCCGCCGATAAACGCCCAAACTCCCCCTGCTCCGAGACCTCCTCCAATCACAAGAACGTTATACGAGTCTACTGATGTCGCTCCCTACACGGTCCACATCCAAAGGCTCACTGACTCTCCAAACGACGGCACCACTCTCCACCCCATCTCGTTGGGCAAATATTTAAAACGAAATGCCTTTAATAGTATTATTGAGGGCAGTGTAAAAAGAATCGGAAGAAACAAATGCACTATTTCTTTTTCGAAATATTACGATGCCAATGCATTTATTAACCACAACAGTCTATCAGCAAACAAACTGAAAGCATTTATACCATCATTTAATATCTCCCGCATGGGCGTAGTTAGAGGTATCCCGGTAGACCTTACTCCGGAAGAGATAATCGAAGCCACATCCATTCCAAATGGATGTGGTAAAATACTCAAAATCAGACGCATAAATACAAAACAGATTATAGATGGAGCCCCTGTTTGGAAACCTTCCCAGACAGTGGTTGTAACATTTGATGGTCGGATTCTTCCACAACGCATTTTTATGTGTTACAATTCATTGCCAGTACAGTTATATACATATCCGACCATCCAATGCTACAACTGCTGTCATTTTGGTCACACCAAAATCCAGTGTAGGTCAAAGCCACGCTGCTTTAAGTGTGGTAGAGACCACACTGGGGATTCTTGCAATCAGGACGAGGACTCTACTTCTTGCTGTCTGTGTGGAGGTCTGCACTTCGCAACCAACAAATCATGCCCGGAGTTCATTAGGCAAAAAAATATCAAGTATGTTATGGCTGACCAATGTATCTCCTATTTTGAAGCCTCGAAAATTCATCCGCCACTGTCTAAGTCGTATGCTGATATGTTGGCAACTCCCAGAGATCTACAGGGTAGAGAAACCAACACATATAGTAGACCCTCACCCACCACAGTCTCATACAAAAAAACCTTTTATACAAAACCTCGCTCTCCCCCAAAGTTAATAAAAGGTTACAATCAACACGAGCACAATGCACTTGTCAAACAACCTGCTACATCTTTACCTAACGGCTGTGCTCTCCAGTCTCCATCACAAACCCATTCTGAGAATCAACTGACCATATCTGAAATAGTAAATTTATTAAAATCGATCTTACAGACTAAAATAATAGAACCGTCCAACGCTGCAAAAATATTTGAAGTTATTTCTTTGCTTAATAATGACCACAATGGACCAATGCCAATTCAGGGCAGTTCAATGGAACTGCAGAAGTGTAAATAATAAAAAAAATGAAATCATTTATTTAGTTAATAAGTATAATCCTTGTATAGTTGCTTTGGCCGAGACCTGGCTGAAGCCCAATTCCCATTTTAGATTAAGTGGTTTCTCTTGCCTCAGGGATGATAGGCCTGATGGCTATGGAGGAACTGCCTTATTAATTAAAAATTGTACATATTCTCAAATCCCTGTACATAGCTATAATGATATTTCTGCTGTAGCCTGTTCCATTAATGGTATTTCCTTTTTATCTATCTATGTAGCTAGACCTTCCACCCAGACTTTTCGTAATTTAACACACTTATTTTCAAATATTCCAAAACCAGTTGTCATAATGGGAGACTTTAATTGTCAACATAGGGCTTGGGGTAGCTCCCTCTCCAATTGCCATGGTGAAGACCTTTTAGATGTAATAGATTCTCTTAACCTCTGCATTCTTAATAATGGTTCACCTACACGTCGAACTTCTCCTACAGAAAATGATAGTGCCATTGACCTAACAATCACATCTCCTATCTTAGCTTCTACAATTCTTTGGGAAACCCTTCATTCTACTCATGGTAGTGACCATTTCCCTATAGTCTTAAACTTTACAAATTTTAATGTTAACAATGTTCAGAAGTCACAGCCACGAATAAAACATAAATTAATGATAGAGCTTTGGAGTGATTATAGACGAATTATTGAGGAGAAAGTTGCAAATCTACCCAATATATCTGAAAATGTTTGTTTTTCTGCTGAAACATTTACTAAAACTTTATTAGAGGCTGCTGATCTAACTTTTCCAATTAAAAAGGAGACCTCAGGGAAGCTTCCATCACCACCTTGGTGGGATGAAGAATGTAGCATTGCTGTGGCACAAAGAAAAGTAATGGAAAAATTATACCATAATAATATGTCACAGGATAACTTTGATAAATTAACAGACATACTTTCTAAGACTAAAAAATTGTCAAAAGATAAGAAATGTGAAGGTTGGAAAACATTTTGTTTATCCATATCACCCAATACTAAGATTTCTGAAGTATGGAATAACATA
>BHDV01017743.1:35726-53014 GCA_005406045.1 Adoxophyes honmai | reverse complement strand
TATAACAACAAATACTAAAATCAAAATAATAATAATAATTAAGGGGGGCTCCCATAGAAAAAACGTGTTTTTTTTGCAGTTTTGGATCTATTTAAATAATTGTAACAGCTAAATACTTGAAATGCTCACAGAATATTTTATTAAATATTTACTTTAAAAATAAATAGTAAAATTAAAATGAAATTAACATTTTAGGGGGGCTCCCATACAAAAATTCTGATTTTTTGCAGTTTTTGGTACGGAACCCTTCGTGCTCGAGTCCGGCTCGCACTTGGCCGGTTTTATTTGTCAATTGTCAGCAGTCAGCACTCAGCAGAGACAGTGACAGTGACAGTGTTGTGTTGTCAGCGGTGGGAGTAGACTGACTTGTTCGTGTTAAAGTAGAGGTAATTTGTAAAGTTATTGATAATGTTTAAATAACAAATAAGAATTTGATTAAAAATAAACTAATAAGGTGTTAAATTTTGATCATATTAATTATTTGTTGCATTTTTTCCCGAGCTTATAACATTTTTTATGTTAAATAATCTTACAAAGGTCGCTTCAACTAATGTACTTAACGCGTTTTCTAAATTCAGTAGTAAAAAGCAGTTTGGGCAAAACCATGGCGTCACAGTTGCCACTGTACCTTGAAGGTGAAGTTATCAAAGGATTTGGAAGAGGATCAAAAGATTTGGGATGTCCAACAGGTATAGTAGGAATTTGGTTATTTCATTAATTAATTTCTTACTCAGACAATCTTTATAAAAATGAATGTGTGATATTTTTATATTGAATAGTGTATTCACTTCATCTTTAACCATTCTGTTTCATGAAGTATTTCATCTGTTTCATGAGAAATGTTACTAAAGTATTGAGTAATTTGTCAATGATTTTCCTCTTCAAATTCAATATATCATACTATTTAAATTAAAACTAATTAGAATTTAATTGACTTCTTTTTTAATTGACTGGGCCCGCGTGGGAACTATAGCCTAAGCCCTCTCATACTGAGAGGAGAGCTGTGCCCTGCAGTGAGACGTATACAGGGTGTCCCAAAGTTATGGGACATGAAGAGGAAGTACCTTAAATATCATAGATAGTGTATTTTGCTCAAAGAAGACTTTATCTTATTTTTAAAAGTTAGTAATTCTGTATTCATAGATTTTCTAAAAATTACTTGCTTTGTCTGGGAATCGAACCAACTAAAATGTCAAAAAAATAATCATCCTGTTTTTATGATGCCAATCGAAAGAATAGCTAAAAAATAATAACTGCTTAAGTAACATAGTATTTTAAAAGAAAGTAACAACGTGAAATTAATCAGTTTAATAAAATTAAAAACAAACATAAACAAACATAAACAAAAACAACATGAAGCTCTGGTAGTCAATTAAGTGAGTGTTTTTGTGTAACTTAATTAATTAAATGCTCCAAATGTGATTCCTCTTGTCTTAGGCAAATCGCCAATCTCTTAATAGGTCTGCTGCCTGTTGATCCTCGGACCTTACACCATTAGATTTCTTCTTTTGGGGATACGTAAAAGATATGCTATACAAAAAGCGATACGAGAACGTGGGCGAGTTGCAAACAGAATTGTGCCATGTCACATCGAGTGTTCACCATAAAATGATTAAAAAATCAACTAGCAGCGGACTCATTAAGAGATTGGCGAGTTGCCTAAGACAAGATGGTTCACATTTGGAGCATTTAATTAATTAATTTACACAAAAACACTTAATTGACTATGAGGGTTCCATGTATGTTTTGATTTGATTAAACTGATTAATTTCACGTTGTTCCTTTCTTTTAAAATACTATGTTACGTAAGCAAAGTTATTGTTTTTTAGCTATTCTTTCGATTGGCATCATAAAAACAGGTGATTATTTTAATGACATATTAGTCGGTTCTCGGTTCGATTCCCAGGCAAAGCAAGTAATTTTTAGAAAATCTATGAATACAGAATTACTAACTTTTAAAAATAAGATAAAGTCTTCTTTGAGCAAAATACACTATCTACGTTATTTTAGGTACTTCCCCTTCATGTCTCATAACATTGGGACACCCTGTATAGGGTGATGATGACTTCTTTAATTGTTATTATATTATCAGAAATAACCATACCCGGAACATTGTCACAATAAATACAATACAGAATAATTTTCTTAATTGAGCAATTTAATATCACTTCTGTCTAAAGTAACATATTCATTATTGTATTGACAAAATATTTAGTAACAATTTAATCCACTCTCAAAAATATCAAATCAATTCTTAACAAACTTAACATGAATAATTGAAAACACTCCAGGTGTATATGCAAAGTTAGGTACCCATCATACAGCCACACTAGCACATTTAGCTGGACAACCTTAGCATTAGGTACAAACCTATACAAGTTTAACAAAAGTATGTATGTATGTATGTAACTCTTTATTGTACAAATAATCATGACAAAATAACAGACAAAACAGAACATAAGTACAAAGGCGAACATATCCCAAAAGGGATCTCTTCCTGCTAACCTTCAAGCAATTGACAAAACATGTGAAATTAGAGTAGACACACAAAGAAAGTTGAAAAAGAAAAAATACCATTAACCTAAAATAAATAAATGTAGCTAAGTATTATAATTTACATACATACCGTCACCCTCTTTCCCACTGGGGTAGGCAGAGACTACTTTGTTCCACTCGCTACAATTCTGACATACCTCTTTTGCTTCATCTACATTCATTAATCTCCTCATACATGCTTGTCGGTTTCGGGTACTCTTGACCTGACCTGTTTCTAAAACGTCCATGATTTGGTCACGGAACGTCTGTCTAGGTTTTCCAACTGCACCCATCCACATTCCCCATACAAATTTGTTTAGTCAATCTTCTTTCATCCATCCTCTCTATGTGACCAAACCAACTAAGCATACTTTTCTAGGGTTCCGTATCTAAAGGGTAAAAACGGGACCCTATTACTGAGACTTCGCTGTCTGTCGTTCTGTCTGTCCGTCCGTCCGTCCGTCTGTCCGTCTGTCACCAGGCTGTATCACACGAACCGTGAGAGCTAGAGAGTTAAAATTTTCACAGATGATGTTTTTCTGTTGCCGCTACAACAACAAATACTAAAATCAAAATATGTAATAATAATAATAATAATTTAGGGGGGCTCCCATAGAAAAAACGTGGTTCTTTTGCAGTTTTGGGTCTATTTAAATAATTGTAACAGCTAAATAAATACTTGAAATGCTCACAGAATATTTAATTAAATATTTACTGTAAAAATAAATAATAAAATTAAAATAAAATTAATATTTAAGGGGGGCTCCCATACAAAAATTCTGATTTTTTGCAGTTTTTGGTACGGAACCCTTCGTGCGCGAGTCCGGCTCGCACTTGGCCGGTTTTTCTATTCTATTCACTATATCTACTTTCACCCCAGTGAAATCATTCATTATAATTTACGTACTACAATAAATCTAGACATACATATACAAGTACATAAAAATACACATAATAGACTAATACATATAAAAATAAATATACTACTTTTTATATACATGAACCTACATGTTTTACCTACACTATTCAGAATTCAATTGCCAATTCTTTATTATTACATATGCCTGTAAAATCAATAGGTACATTTTTTTTACTTAGGTATATCTCCTTAGGAGAATTATTGTGTGATTAAGTTTTTATTAATAACATCATGTCGTAAGAGGCGACTGAGAAAATAGGTTACGGTATGTCAGGCGACAGGCTAGCAATCTGTTATGTTTGTAGCTCTCAACTTAAAACTACCTGAAAGTACTTCAAATCTAAAAAATAAGCTACAAGTGGCTACGTAATTGTGAAATATGGTTTAGATTTAGACTACAAAGCACTTTGGGCGCGTTCCACATGGCGCCCACAACGATTGTATCGCCCTCTCAGCGTTCCCCTTGGCGCCCGTGGTCGTTGTGGGCGAATCATTCGACGTCACAGATGACGTCATTGCTCGCGACCATGTCGCGCCCACTTCGTGACTTCGCCCGCAAAATGTACGTGGGAACGTGGGTCGGAGTGGGCTTTCACAAACGTCACCTGTCACGTGACACATGTCATCAGATTTTGATGAATTTACCGAATCTCATTCGTTTTGCGAAAAATGCTACCATAAATTAACGGGAATCACTGTTTAATTAAATTTTGCTCCAATCCATGCGAAATATTAGGCACCAAACCTGCACGTTTTCTCTATGCCGCCATATTGGAAGCCCACGGCGCTCAAGTTTTGCGTTCCAATTGAAACACTCGCCCACAACGCCCGCGGCGTTTTTTCACAAGTGGAATGGTAGATTCTACGGTCGTGGGCGAGGGCGATGTGGGCCCCAGGTGGAACGCGCCCTTTGTGTACTATTTGGGAAAATGGGCATAATGCATGTATGTATCTGTATGCATTCAGTTGTATGGCTGTATGTACAATCAATTAGGTCTTGTTCCCATAATCTTCAAATACATATTTGATCAGTGTGTCACTTTAATACTAGAGCATTCAAATAGGTGGGCCAAGGACATTTGATAATTAATAATTACACAGAGAAACGAGTCAAGAGATGTAAGATAAATGTTGAAGAAAGCTAGCGTTTGTTTAATTTATTGCAAGATATAATTGGAACACTAAAGTTCCATAATATCTGTAATTATCATACCATTGAAGTCTAATATCTGTGTTCCTAATTCTTAATACAACTCCCAAGACAAGTAGCACAGATAGCTCACTTTTGACTCACATTTAGTAACATTTGACACCCTGAGCGTAGTAAGGCCTTTTTAAGACTACACTGGTGATCCTACAGCTGCATAATAGCTTTCAGTGGTTACTTAAACAGCTTAAGTGGAATAAGAGCTGCATTAAGATCTACGAAACCACCGTTAATACGCTAAGAGTGTCATAATGGCACTTTTCGCCGACTTTATTCAGCTTCTAGCGTTTTCTAACGCCTTAAGCGTAATAAGGGTTGTTTAGTGGATAAACTTACGCTAATTGATGTATAACAAGGTATTTGTGAACTCCTATTACACTGACTCATTAAGGGAACACATGTGAACTATTATGAAGTAATTAGCTGTATAAAAGATAAAATGTGGCCCTTATTACAGCTTATTGCTGAGCATGTATACCGCTATTCAGCTTTTAAGCCGACATTGATAGTGTCTGCATACCGGCGGTTTAAACATACACTATAGATAGTCGCAGCTGCTTAAAGACTCACTATTGTACCAGATTACCGGCTTTTGCTTCGTAGTGGGTCACACAAGTCTTGTTAATCAGACTTTATTTCTATGTGTCACTTTATTCAGCTTTTTGCTGATTATCAGTAAATTAGTGAGTTATTAGGCATACTTTTGCGGGATAGAAGAGTTTTAAGCGTTCACGTCGCTGTTTAAAATGAACCACTATTTTATTATAATAACCTAAAAATATTCCGAAATATTTTTCAGGTTTTATTATGTGTTTTGTGTATGAATTTGCAATTTGTTATATTTGTCTTTACTCTCTACATTACAATAATAACTTGTTATCTTATAAATGTTATCAAAGCACTAATAATTGTTAAGTCAAGTTTTCATCACGATTTATTTATATCACAAAACTAATTAAAAACAGTATATTTTCGTGGCGCACAAAAATTTTCTTAGATAACATATATGTATAATATCAGTAAAATTTCATTCCCAATGATTTTCTGTTTTATTCATTATGTAAAACAATAGTAAGATCAATGCTAAATATTTTTCCGCCATATGCAATCAATAATTTCCTCCACGAAACATAAGTGTTTGTTATGACAGAACTGGACCATGCATTTACTTAAGCTGGCATTTGCGTTGCTAACTTCAGACGCGAATTAAAGCGAACGTAGAGCGTTCTTGTGACATATTTTCCGAATAAAGAGTAACATGTCACCCCTTAGTCAGCCAATATTCAGCTCATAGTACGGCAGTTACCCTTTATAACACTGTTAAATCGCTGCTATTCAGCACTGAACCCTTATAACACCGTTAAATCGCTGTTATGCAGCTCTTAACCAGCTATGTGAACTTTTAGCTGAATAATTTGTGCCCATTTAAGAGTTATAAGAGCTATTTACACCCATATACAGCTCTTATAACTCTTAAATGTGAATTATTATTCAACCTTAAGCGTTATGGGAATGCGTTATTCAGCTGATAAGCAGCTATCTGTGCTACTTGCTGTTAATTTAGAGCTCAAAACGTAATTTATATACCTACCTGTTCCTAATCCCAATGGCATAATCACACCTATATGATAAGAGCTGTCAAGTGCAATAATAAGACATAAAATTATATTTGATTTAACTCTTGCACAGATCAAAATCATAGATAGGATAAGCTCGTCACATAGGCATGTATCTACATGCCTAATCTACAATGTTGGTCTTGCTTGCTTGATGTAATTTTTATCTATTATTGGAGTGATAAGTGTTCCAATTTTTAATAATCCTTTTATTTAGAACAGGGATCTATAGGGATAGTTCGGTTTTGCGTCGCACATTGTTATCCATTCGTTATCCAGTTACCACTGACCATAATATTCCCTTACAAGTTGTACTGCCCCCGAGCATTGTCAGTGACAGAGGTAATTTCACAAGTTTAACCATTGATTAGGACTTCCACGTTATTTTCATTGTTGTTGGGACAACGGTAAAAACCAATTCTACACTGCATACACATATTAAGTCGCAATTATATTGAGTCGTTCGACCCGTGTGGTGCCGGGTTAGAATAACACCTCCCCCTTTCTTCCCGTGGGTGTCGTAAGAGTCGACTCTGGGAAAGGATTGGTGTATTGTGGGCGATGGCCTAGCAACCTGTCACCACAATATCACGTTTGGCCATCTGGTTACCCTCAATTTGCTAAACGTGGCACTGGATTTTTGAATTCATGTGCTCTGCTTACCCCTCATGGGAATACAGGCGTGAGAATATGTATGTATGTATGTATATTGAGTCGTTCTCGTTCACCTAACACGAAACGTCGCTGGCTGTACCTGTTCCAATTCCAAACTACGTCGGTCAACGAACATTGTCTTTACACTAGAGTCTAGTGACTAGACTGTCCGCCTAGTCAGGCTGTGATAGCTGTCGCTAGCCGAACGAGGGCGACTACCGTGTCCTATACACACTGTTGCGGTCGCTGAATTATACGAACTGCAATCCGAACTACTAAATGTAAATCCTTACTAATATTATAAGTCAGAAAGTGAGTTTGTTTGTTTGTTTGTTTGTTCCGCTTTCACGCCGTAACTACTGAACCGATTGCTTTGAAATTTTGCAGACATAAAGATAGAAGTCCGGATTAAATAATAGGGTACTTTTTATCCCGGAAAATATTGATGTTCCCGAGGGAAAACAAAAATATAGTTTGCTTGATAGATCGATATCAATCGATGATAATATCGATATCGCTCGATGATCGATCGATAGATGATAGATCGATGGCGCTGTGTGTCGTTTGAAACGAGAAGTTTTCTTATAGTTGTGCTTTATACCGCAATATAACCGAGTTCCACGCGGGCGAAGCCGCGGGCGGAAAGCTAGTCAGAAATAATTTCTCTTCAAAAACTGCTTGTTTTGTTGCACTGTCGAGGGCCATAAAAGTATTTAATTCATCATTCGAGTACCTAGCTACTATGGGTGAGCCCAATACATACTTCCATCACGCCTGCCTGCATTCCCAATGGGGTAGGCAGAGCACGCGAAACGCTACATAGACAAAACCATGATTATTTCATGTTTCTTGGCCACTCCTAGCATATTCTTTTTAGGTATGAGTTGGCAGGTATAATAGTGACAGGTTGCTAGCCTGTCGCCTAAAATATACTTAGTATATATCTAAATAGATGCCGCGAGTTTCTGCATTTGTGTGAAAAACAAAGCGTGCCAATTTTTCTCTACCTACTGTGACGTCAATTGACAGTCCGAGTGAAAACGATTCAAAGGTGACGCCGCCTTATTGAAGTTATCCTGTCTCTAGGCAGTTAGACCTAATCTTACGACATCCACAGAAGAAAAGGAGCGGTGTTATTCTAAAGCCGACATCACACGCTTAGCATGTAAACCTGCTAGCAAATAATCGAACATTTCTTGTTTACTGTCAACACTGGACCCTTCTATATACCAACTTTTAGCTGAGTTTATTATAAGTAACGATTTAAGAATTTAGCGTTTATGTAACATCGCATTTATAATTTAAATGTTAATATATCATAGTGTACATATTTTTCGTATGTATAATTTTCACTTAGTTACCTTATGTTGTATATATTTTTTAACTGATCTTTTAGTTAGTGATTTTAAACTTTTTACCAAATTCCGTTCCTTTCCGTGATGTCCGATTTTCTTTTACCCGTTTCCTCGTGTTTTCCTCACCTCAGGCCACAGTGCACAAACCGTGCGGGCCATAAAAAAAAAATCGAACATTTGATAACTTTCAGCCAACTACTCGCTGGAAGTGGTGAAGGCGCTCCCTCAGGGCACGACCCTCGGCGTGTACTACGGCTGGGCCCAGGTGGACGCCGGCCCTGTCCACAAGATGGTCGTCAACATAGGCTGGTGCCCCTTCTACCAGAACAAGGAGATGTCTGTGGTGAGTATTGTTGGCCCAGATTCGTTAAGTTTGAATGGAAATAATTGCCGTAACGATTAGCTGAGAAACCAACAATAGATTTATAGTTTGGTAGATAGTATGTCAATAAAGGATACACGGTAATAAGTAGTTATGTTGATGGTGGCTGTTCAGGCGAAGGAAAAATCTATATCTTCTAGTATAAAGCTAAATTGTCAGAGTGATGCGAGTAATCGCCCGATACAAATCGAGACTAGATGCACTTAGAGCTTAGTCACGATGTCACGAAATTATATTAATATTATCAACACTCACTGCTCGCCGACCGACTAGTGATGTGACAAGATTTTAAGTAGGGAGGGTAAATTTCGCGCATCACTTCCATGGAAAAAGCGGTACACGAACTTCCCCACTATTTAAAATCTTGTAACGATACGCAATGTTATTCGCTGCCATCCTTGCAGTCCCGTCTGATGTCTGTAGTATCCGCCCCCGCCCCGCCACTCATTCCCAGGGACGGTCGCGCACGAGAATGTCAGACTATAGTCAATGGTATGGTAGATACTAGAATAATATGGTTATGGTCGTTGCTTATGTCTACCACTTGGTAAAACCAATGAGTTCCATAAGATGGACATACAAAAGCATATAACATATCTTGTGCATCTGCACGGCACTGCACTGCACTCTGTATTTTGTACTGCATTCATTATTGATTCTAAATACAGAGAGATATCCAACTAGGCACGTATAAGAGTTCATCAGTTGATATGAATCATAGTCAAATCATTATTAGATCTATATGAATTGCAATAGCAGTTATCTACAATAATCATAGTTATTTTAGTCTAACGCTTAGATGTGCATACCATTTAAAATTGATAACGCTCATTTGGTGATAAGTAATTCTTGGCAAACAGTCATCAGACTGGCAGTCGTATAGTTATGATTGGTTTACTACTTAACGATCTAACTCTAACAGACATTCTTATCATAGATGTTGCTTAATTGCACTGCGTGGGTACCAAGGAGGTACTATCTACTCCTAGTTTCTGTGTTATCGCAATATTTGTCCTTGTATTTTCGTGAGTGGTAGGGAAGGCAATGAGTTGGAATTGGCAGGTACAAGTAGAACCCTGTGACAGTGAATATTCGCCACAATTAGCAAAACAAATACCGATGACACAGCGTAAGATCCTTGCGACCGAGTTCTATGTCAAGTCAAGATCTAACACTAATGTTATGGACTTAGTAGGTACTCTTTTTTTATCATTACATTCTTATTTATTTCAGGAAACGCATGTAATGCACAAATTCGATGACGACTTCTACGGCTCAAATCTGAAAATATGCATTATCGGTTACCTCAGGGGTGAAATGAATTTTAGCTCCCTCGACGATTTAATAAAACAAATTCAACAAGACATTAAAAACGCCGAACAAAAACTAGAAGAAGCCGACGCTCAACGCCTGAAAACGGCCAGTATTTTTGTACGTAAAGCATCATGAAACGTAAGAAAATCGCTTAGTACTCGTACCACTGACTTACAATCGGACTCGTTATTCACAGATTTATGATTAGGATATTATACTTAGATTAGTTAATGCATGTCTATACGCAGTTTGGTTTTCTTTGTACCTATTATTATGTACATACCTACTTGTTATTGTTACTTTAATTTATACTGCCTAAAAGGTAATCCATAGGTAGGTACTGACACGAGATTTATCTAAACGAGTTTCAATTTTAAGTTTAATTTCGATGAAGTTTAAATATCTATTGTAGCTACGTAATATCAATTATGCAAATAATTTAGTCTAAAGGACAATACCTATTTATTAAGAAGTTTCAGCAAGCGCGAAAGATCGTGCGACTCTCTGGAGAACCTTGTCACGTCAAGCCATACCTATTGTACTTCATTTATTTATTTTCATTTATGGGGATAAATGATGGCTGCAACAATGTTGTGCAATATCGCACCAGAGCTTGTAAAGCAGACGTAGAATTACTAGTAGGCATCTTTCTATAGAAGGTGCCAACTTTGTTAACTGATTCGTTCGTGTTTTCAATATTTTAGGCGGGTTGGGCTCGTAAAACACATTTTCCCGGAATGTGCACTTTCTGTAAAGGTGCATTATTTAAATGATCTATTTAGTATCTAAACTATTTCTTTCTTTATACAATTGCCATTGCCAACTTTTATTGAAAGATTATAGACTCAAAATTTTGCTGAGATATTATTTTATTGTCAATATACAGTCTTGATGCATTTTTATTTTTTATTTCATATTCAACAGAATACCAAAGTATAGAAATTTTATCTTTATGGCACAGGGTACTTGTTGTTGTTATTTGTTTTAATAATTAATTTCATATTATTTGATGCAGTCGCTTGCATTTTGCATTTTTGATTTTAAATGTCCAATGATTGCCCACTTGTTATTCAGACCGAGTTAGCACAGTGTCTGTATCTAGAGAATTTATATTTATTGTATTGTATGTATATGTATAAAATGGTATAGTTGAAGTGTAATCGAGAAATTCCTTCACTTGTGATAATTGTTTTTATAATGTTGTTACTAAAAATATATAAATAAAATCAACTTGCGTTTTATTTGTGTGAACTTGTGTCGATGAGTTAAATTTTGAATGTCGTATATTATTGAAAAATGATTCCATACCATTACTACCCTTGTTTAACTAGTTTTTTTGCGTTGTACAAAGTAGGGGAAGATGGGGTAGCCTCATACAGTTTTTTTACTTTGCCGTATAGAATTTTCTGTGGTATCAATTTATAAAAATCTCATAGTTTTGTTATCTGCCTTTATATTAAAAATACGTAATTTGTGTAAATACGCATGTGTGGCGCTCTGTAGAGGTGAATATAAAAAATGGAAAATGTATGAATGTACCCCCACACACGGGGTAGATTCATACGCGTGACAAAAAACACAAAAAATCGTTAAATGTTTATTATTAATCAAAATAAAAATACCAAAATTCATCACTTAGTTGAAAATTGTTGATTTCTAATCTCTTCATCTCTTTATTTTTTTCCAATTCTTCAATTCTAGTCTTCTCATGCGTATCCGTGTAAATTCTTGATTTTCCAAGTGGTCGACTTTATTTTTGCTTGTAATTTCTTACCATGTTCTGTAACACAAAATTATAACATCACTTCACCTTTAACACCTAAAAAAAAATGCGGGCCACATTTTTACTTGTACGAATGTACCCCGCTTACTGCTGTATGAATCCACCCCGTCATAAGAAAATGAAATAAAATTATTGTTTAAAAAAATCCAACCAAGAATACCGTTATTCGTATATAATTTCACAAACTTGGCCCTTTTATCTTTTAAGCAAATTAGTAATGAATAATCTATGTAACAGCTTGACGGACAAAAACATGTTCAAAGTAAGGTTATAAAATTACTTACACGTGGCCGAATCACGTTCCGTGTTACCTCGTCGCGCGGTTCACACCGACTGCTGTCAAACTCCGTGAGTCAACGCACACATAAATAAGCTATGCAAACATGCATAAGTCCTTCATTCGATTTGCGCCTGCCAACCAATATCTCTAATGTATGTGGGTGCCCCCTGTATGAATCTACCCCATCTTCCCCTAAAGTGATTCGATGATTTGATAAATAAATTCCATACAACAAAAGAAATATTGAAAATAGTTTATTAAATTACAATTACCGATTTTTTTTAATCGATAAACTTGTATTAATAAGTCATTTGGTTGAGAGTTTGAGACTATTGGTAATGTAAAGTTTTGAGTAAAAATAACTGAACACCGAGGTTATTTAACATTACTAAGTAAACCATATTTCTATGATTGGTAAAACAGCTTGTTGCTAGGATCACAGAATAGATAATCTAGGATACATAATTATGTATGTATGTATGTAAGTATGTGAAGAGCCCATTATTTTATCATGTTTTGGGCGGTTAGCCAAGGCAGGGTATTATGAAGAATAGTATTCAACATTTAATTCTGACGAGCCAGATTAGCACAGCAAGGCCCCAATGGAGTTGTGCGCTAAATAGATTAGCTATAATAGCAAGTATTGCTGTCTAACGGGAGATGTTAGAAAGTGATCTTCAAAATACCCTGACAGTTCATTTGGTGGTTTTAGTGATTCAAACTGCATGTTCCCTTTGAAAAAGCCTTTATTTGTAATGCTTTAACGGATCCATTTTAATGAATTTGTATTTTGAAACTCCTTCATACTTCTGGAAATAAATGCAAATCTTAAATTAGGGCTCTCTCTCCAGGCTTCTCAGTGTTGTTTTCTTCTAAACGAACATCCTGCAACAAAATAAATCTAATTAGCACTTACTTAGTCAATAAAATGTAATTTTATGAGGTAAAGGAATCTCATGCATGATATTTCAATCAAATTAAAAAGATTTTAGTCATCAAAATTGCAACTCATCAATTCAATGTTAGAATATTGAAATAGGGCAAGTAAGATGTAAAATAATACTCCAGCCAATTACATCCCACTACTGGGCAAAGGCTACCTCTCAGGATGAGAGGGCTTAGGCCCAGTGCATATTGGGAATGTCACTTAAAACATTAAATTACTTTGTTGCTGTGTGAAGGTTTCCTCATAAATTTTTTCCTTCACCAAATATTTTGTAGTAAATAAAAAAATCAATTTTGAACATAAATGCAGAAGAATTCAGAGGTGTGAGCCTGGGAATTGAACCTTCGAACTTCTGTGTGAGGTCACAGGGTGAACCGCAGGGTTACCATAGTAGATAACACAATACTTACAAATAAGATATTACGCTTGAGAAAGCTCTCCTATACTCTTTTATAAATGGGTCCTTGTATCGAAGCTAACATACCTAATTAAGTTTATTAAGAACTTAAGGAATTGGTAGTGCAAGGATTAGTGTTGGATGACCACTTCCAGTATGTAACATGTAGCACTGTGCAATGCCATTGGAACATGATAAGTGTAAAGTAGCATGAGAAAAATGGACCATGTAGAGAGGGGGGCAACACTACTCTTATTTTATGCTGATTGCACAATACTGCTGAGCTTATTGGCAACTGGCTGATTAAACAGTTACATAGATTTATGCAATATACCAACATAAAAACACAGAATTTTTATCAAGCTGTTTGATACCTTATTGCTGCTTGATTTTAAAATCCACTGTTTAACTATCTAGATATAGACACTAAACAACTGAGGATGTTGTAGAATAAAACTAAAATGTTGAGTGGGTTGAATTAGCAAAAATTTGGAAACAGACCATTGTTTTGAATCATATGGTTTGACCACTCAACCAGTCTTAATCAAAAATTGTATACATATAGTAGGTATGTACCCAAAGCAAAGTCACTGATTCAGCTTTAGTTGCACAACATTATGTGACAAATATTGTAAACACTTGCACAACAATGCTAACATGCACTAACACTATTTAAAACTCAACAATTACTTTTTTAAAGAAATTTCATCATGTTATAAGTTTATTTTCACTAGTGAGTAAAAATAAAATCATTAACTGTCATCCTCTATAACAAACTTATACAATGAGTCAAATGTTTACTAAACAATGTGAAACAATCTTTAATAAAAAATGAAACAAATCATGGTGCAAATTGAAAAGAGGAGTAATAAATTTGACTGAATTATTGTATGACAATATAACCTCCATGACGCATTCATAATGTTATGAAATTAACATGCTATCATTATCTTGAGATGTAATTTAATGTTTTGATGTTTATTAAGAGTGAATCAAAACCAGAATTTTGCTTAGACAACAAAAAGTGGTAGAACACATGAGATACTGACCTTCAGTCAAGCGAGCGCGACCACCAGTGGGCTGGCAGAGGATTGTCGAGCAACCGGCGCAATCCACAACCCTTTGCGCGTGACTGAATACCGTAGTGATTTTGTAGCAGCCGGGGCATTTAACATCCATAAAATATGAATTAGGATGGGGCACCAGCCTCTTCAACTTATGTTTCCTCCTCTCGGAGGCAGGCGATGGGTGCAATAGATCCACTGCGAGCTGAAACCGTTCACATTATAGGTTAGAAGACACACCACAAAGGTCAGGTAAAACTATAATGAAGAACTACATTAAACACCGTAAGATAACGAAATGGTAATTAATATTAAGACTCTCCTAATACGTGAGAACAAAAAGGATTTATCAGCTATCTATGTGACATGTCAAAGAGGCCATGTGTATCACTCATTTTAGGCGCATTTTCAATTTTAACAGAATGTTAAGTCACTTGATCAAAACTTGAGAAACAATTAAACAACTCATCGAGCACAAGACTTTAACACAAAATTGCAAGTTTGTTTGATTTAAACTAATAAATAGAATAAAATACACACCGGCATGGTTTCAGCTTAGATGCAGAACCGGAAAAGGAAAGGCGTCCAATGTACCATAGAGAATACATAGATGTTACACCATAGACTACGGTAGAAGATTTCGTTTAGAAACAAAGTATCAACAAAAAATATTCTGTATTAAAGATGTAAAAAATTGATAACTCAAAGTTTGGAAATTATTTTTGTATCAATGAATTCATTATAAACGCTATGCTTAATAAAAAAAAAATGATATCTTTAATATTACTTTCAGCGTTTTAACCAGTATCCAAAATGTAAAAACCAGCTCTTGTCCTGGTTTTTCTGTCATTGCTATTGTCATTGTCATTATCGTCATTAGTCGTCATTTCAGTCAGAAGACTAATGTCAGTTTGCCAGTGTCAGTCGATCGATCGATCAAACGCCAACAGCTAACACCAACAAAAACGCAACAGGCATAAACTCGTGGTGATTCCTTTTTGAAATATTAACATTCCAGGTTTTGCCTGCGCTCTGTCTATCCTTCTATAAGTGAATATACCATGGCTGACGAAGAATATGAGGCTGACGATGCAGGCGTAGACTACGATGAAATTGCAGAGGAGGATGACAATATCGAAGAGACTGAAGAACAGGAGGAGGAAGGCTATAATGTACAGTGCCTTGCGCCCGGCCAAGCCGGCGGCGGCGTCGAGAAGTCCAAGCGGATCACCACCCGGTACATGACTAAATACGAGCGCGCCAGAGTCTTAGGTGAGGTTATGTTTTGTTATGCATACACAGTCATTTTTTATGAACCGAATTCGGTTTTTCATGAAATTTTACCGCCTTTGGAAGGAAATGGGTATGTTTGAACTCTCCTGGTCTATTGACATAAACCATTTACATGTATTATGGATCTGCCCACTGCTGTTTGGATCCAGTTTATAAACTAGTTGATACAGCCTCGGCATTGAACTTGGGAAAAATTTTGGAGTAGTGTACTTAAAATCTTGCCAAATTAGATTCTGAGGAATGTAGGGAGAGAGCTTACTTAATAGGGGTTCTGTTATTAGACTAGTTACCCATGTTTGGTAAATGTAATAAGTTTATTTTTAAATAGCTTTAAAAAGGAGCTTTCTAGCATATTCTTAACCTGACACCAACATGGGTTAGTCACATCATAAATGGTAAATTTTCAAGACTTTGAAATAAGGTTCATGTTTGTTCTGTGACACACTACACTTACACATGATGTGACATACATATTGGTGCACAAAGTTTAACCTTTTGACCGCTAAAGACGCCATATCACGTCATCGCAAGTCAGTGCCCGTGACGCCACGATGTTAAATGGCGCGTCGAACTTATTACGAAAGAACTGAAATATAAAATGCTTCAACATTTTTTCTAGGTTTACTTTATTTATAGGTAGTGTAAGTTATTTTATACCTAGTTTAAATAAAATAATACAGCACCATTCGAAAAAAACAAGCATTATCTAAGAGCCGACTGACGGCTTTGGCGTTAGGAGCACAGCGTTTCACTTCACACCTTGGCGGTCAAAAGGTTAATTAGAAGAGTATTATAGTTACAGTCTCTGACTTTAAACTTTGCAATTGGTACATGCATTGCTTTTCCATGGAAAAACTGGTAAACTTACACCCACTACTTAATACCTTGCAAAATTTCAAGCTTACTGTAGTGTTTGTAAGTCATTGTAATGTTAAATACAATGAAACTTCAAAAGATTATTTAATTTCAGGTACAAGAGCACTACAAATAGCAATGTGTGCGCCTGTCATGGTAGAGCTCGAGGGTGAAACTGACCCACTGCAGATTGCTATGAAGGAACTGAAGCAGCGCAAAATTCCCATCATCATCAGAAGATACCTCCCTGACCATTCCTATGAAGACTGGAGCATAGATGAACTAATTATAATTGATCATTAATGTAAAATATTTTTATTAAAAAATAAACTGAAAGGCAGACATTGCTATAGCTACTCAGGTACTCATAAGAAATAACTGGGAGATCTTTTTATAAGCGCAATACAGTTCAGTTCAAATTACTCAATGTTTTGCTTGTTTTTGAACAACAATGTTGTTCTAGCCAACAAGATGATCAGTGGTGTTAGTGTTAAGTAATATCTACAAATATAAGTATTTCTAAGAAAATTTATTGTTTTATGTTCATCCCATGTCCATCTATGCCTATGCTATGTAGACAAAACCTGGCTATTTTGCGCTTGGTGGCCACTTGTAGCTTATTTTTAACCGACTTCAAAAAAGGAGGTATTCAATTCGGCTGTATTTTTTTTTTTTTTTTTTTTTTTTT
>BHDV01017743.1:8282-34919 GCA_005406045.1 Adoxophyes honmai | reverse complement strand
GTAAATATGTACATAAACAGAAGTTTCCTTTCAGGATAAAGCTAATTTGAAGTCGGTTTTTTTTTGTTTAAAATTATTTAGGTTTCAAGTTGACGGCTTGATGCTACTCTGCCACCTAAAACAAATCACACACTAAAAGTAAATTTAATGAATGAATGTAATAATAAATAATGAAAAATTAATTGAACGCATGATGGTGCGGCGGTTATAGTGATGTATACCTACAGTCCCCTGGCTTCAAACTTGCCAGTACCAAGTAGTAAACGCACCACTTATTTCATGCCAAAGCGTGCGTAAACTTACCCCCACTACTTAAAATCTTGCCACTATAGATACCGGGGACTTATCTTGGAATTCGCACCGCATCGCCGTCTAGATTTGTGAACGTGAACCGTCGAGTGATTTTCACGTTTGTACAGAGGTATGTACGCGACCAATACCAATCTCTCACACCATGCGGTTTTTGCATACAAATACTGCTGTTGTGTGCGGAACAGTGTGACAGCCGCTTATTACGGCATCCGTAGAAGAAATGGGGATGTATAATTCTAAATAAAAAAATGCACGGGATGTAAATAATTTAGGAACATTGAAAAAAAACTAAAATAATATCGATCGAAGTTAACCGAGGAATTCGTTGTTTTATTTATCGGCTGATTCCCAAAGCGCATCGTGCGATCTCGTAACTTGGCGATTGCTCTTAAAATAGACTGAAATGCAAACTATTTACGTAACGTTCGGCTTGTAAGGTCGCCGCGGTGCACCGAGGTGCAAATTTAAGCAGTAATTTTCAATTTGACAGGTGAAATATCAGAGCGCCTGCTGCTGGCTGCGCCAAGTCACATCGCGCCCTAGAGACAACAGCCATTTAATCATTTAATCAGTGCTGGTAGCCTGGTATAGTTCTCGACATCAAACTTGGCATGAATCTGGTAATTGACTAAAAAAAACTTCAGTCTGTCTGATAGGTATTAGGTATTACCAAAAAATATTGAACATGTATTTTTTTATTTTATTTAACAAACAAGAAATGACGAGGATACAGTGCTCCGAAGAGTCCGAAGTTTCGAGTGAAGTCAATAAGTGGTGCGATTTTACTACAGCGCGAGGTCACAATCTCCCACTCCGGTAGTTTGATGATCTATCTATACCTTCGTCGATGTTTAATTATTGGATAAATGACGTCACAATCTCCCACTCCGGTAGTTTGACGATCTATCTATACCTTTGTCCAAAAAACACGTGTCTCATCATTTTCCATAATCTAATAAAAAAAAAACTAACAAGACTGATTAGAACGATATATTTTTACCTAGTAACACAAGCCTTTACCTACGTGGAAAAAGCGATGCGGGAACTTACCTCCATCACTTAAAATCTGAGTGAGAATCCTGTGAAAGAATATGTAATAGTGTCCTTCATCATCAGATTTATATTCAATGATGTTAGAGACACATGTTGAGAGTCTCCGATAAAGAGATCTCTCTCCAGGCACATGTTATGTCTAGGGATCGAATTTCTCAAAGAAAAAATTGGGAGTAGGTAGTTAGTAAGTATTTATGCAACCGATCTTTCGTTAGCGCGATGTACAAGACTCTGAATTGATCAAGTAGATATCGTTTGTGGAAGAAGTTCTACTACTGGACGAAAGGTGGCGCTAGGGTCGCTACAGACACATTGAGCTACAAGTATTCCCTTCGCGGACACATTGGAGTAATTCGTGAAAGGTAATTTGTCTACGTGCCCTAATGCCCAATAGATGGCAAACATATGTCACCTGTCTTACTATGACATAAGGTTGCAAGTGCCAAGTATTGCGTCAGTGTCGAGCACAGGGACGTTTACCTTACCTACTTAATTAATAGCTAGAGACAAGATAAAAAAAAGCAACTGACGGAAATGGTGCTGAACTCTAATATTCGATTATGTTAATTTACGAGGAAGTTAAGTTCTCTACTGTTCGTCATGTTTTAGGTATTATGATTAAGTTAATTAATAGGTTCCCTAAAGGAATAAAGTGTTAAAGTTTCGTTCCTAAAATGCAAAATGTGCCAAGCGTCAGATGCAGCATCTATTATGTAGGTAACGTGTAATTAAATTTTGGGTCCCCATTAAATCTTCTGCTTAAGTAACAGACGAGGGCATAAATATTTATACAACCATAGCGACAAATACATGTATCATACATGTCTTCATCGACTTTATGTTATGCTTAGGTTAGTAGGCTATCCTACCTACCTATGTACAGGTGTATGTGTATGTGTTTTTGAGCCTTCGAAATGTACAATAAGTAAACGTTATATTTATGCCTTTGACTATACATACGAGCTAGCCAAGTTAACCAATGATACCTGCATTTGAAATCAAGTGTTATCAATTTTATTGATAGTTAGTCGATTAATTAACGATCGAGCGGCAGGAAGCCGGCGGCGCGGCGGCGCGCGCTGCAACCCGTAGGCGACACTTGGCACGCGCGCGCGCAGCTCCGGCGCGGCCGGGGAGCGCCGCGCGCCAGTACCCCTCCGACCAGCGATGCTGTGCTGTCTCCGGAAATAGAGTACGTCCGAAGTCTCTACATGCAGTTTCGCGGACCCAACATACATAGGCCCACCGGAATCTATTAAATTGCGGTTTACACGGAACCATCAGTTTACCATCCCGCCCTGAGTTATTACGGTCGCGGCTGACGCTCCGGGAACCGCAATTTAATAGTACGGATTTAACTCGACTTGCATTCCTCCTGGAATACGAGTCGCGTTGGCCGAGCCTCGCCAGTGAAGTTATTCTTTCAGTGTAGATGTAGGAAAGTTCTCGTCCGTAGATCGGCCGACCGGGTGCGCGAGTGCGAGTGCAAATGACTGATAGCCCGACGTAGCCGGGCTGGAATTGTACAAAATGTGGACCAAAAAGTTGCAGTTATGGAGGTTTATGTTGTGCGCGGCGTGCGTTGCGGCGCTGGCCGCGGCGGCGCGAGGTGAGTCGCCCGCGCGGGCGGCGCGGGGCGCTCTTGCGCTTCTGCGTCACGTCTTTGCTATTTTCAGAACAACTTGCGCTGAAATTATGTAAAAAGCTCTCCCATTTGCTCTATTTTTGGCAATAACCTTAGACAAGTTCCGTGTGACATAATTACTAACCCAGTAACACGAATCGCCGAGCTCGCCCGTATGTTTAAGTCATCGCTTAATCGCATGGAGTTTGGCGAGAAAACCGTCATCTCGGTTGCCATCTCGCATAGCTACGCAAATAGAAATACAGGGATTTGTCGTTCCTCGTCGCCATCTTGTGAAAAGCGATAGGATTGTGACGACATTATAAAAACGTGACAGAGAAATGGGTCACATCAAACTCGTCATAAATATCCGCAAATAACGTCGGCATTGCTCTACTTACAGCCGAATAGTGCGGAAATGAAAAATGACTACATTATGCAGTCAGAGACAAAACTTATATTATATTGAGAATCTAGAGAACTAACAGTAAATGTAACTACTTAATCTGCTAATTTCGAGCGATATTTTCACACAAGAGAGTTTGCAAAATCGAGACCCGAGTTGATTAGCCGTCACCATTTAGGCACTAACTTATTTACTTAGAAACAGGGATAAAAACATAATGAAAGTTGCACACAACAATAATTAATGATTTGCTTTGTGACTAGAAGGTCAGCAGGAGACATCCCCGAAGGGATAGGTAGATATGTTCAGCTTTGGACATTTTAGTTGATCTGTACCTACTTACTTGCTATTTTGATGCATTTTGTACATACATACATATTACTTTAGGACCTAAGTCTTGGGTACTGTACCTACTTATTATGTTTAACCGACTTAAAAAAAAACAGGTTCTTAATTCGGTTTTTGTTTTGTTTTCTGTATACCTACCACTGTGTATTTACCTACTACCCCCTCACCCTAACACCTGAAAATTTCACTAGCAAATTAGATAGGTAGTAGGTAGGTATAAAAAGGGCGGCGAGAGCGTTGATTTCTATTTGCTAACTTTCTTTTATTCGTGCAATGGTTTCAGATCGAAATTTCTTCGTATAGACAAAATTTTATTTAGGTACATCTGTAGTTCCGTCTTACGATGAGGTTAAGAAATGAAAAGAGATTCCAATTAAATCCATTAAAATTCTACTTCTACTGTACTGAGAAAATTTGTAGGTATTCTAATACTTTTGTGTATATTTTTTGTATACTTCACCATGTTTATTGTATCCTCTCTTTTTGTCGGTCTCAATAATTTAGATTCCTCTCTGCCTCTCAAAGGTTGGCGGTAAGAGATCCCTTAAGGGATAAGTTCACCTATGTACTTCGCCATTTCATTTGTATATAATTTTGTTTTTTGTATTTTGTGTTTCTTTCCTTTTGTACAATAAGGTGTTTACTTACTTACTTACTTAGTTTGTACATTTATATTCAATATCCAGTAGAAGTGCAAATACCTAGTGTATTTTACTGTATTATAGGCCGACGGCCAAAACTCGTATTTGTTATTTAACAATTGGTACTTAATTGAGAGAACTGTCTTTATTGATTTGCCGTATGTTAGCAAAAATACTAAGTACCTAATTTCATCTTTTAAATATTTTACAAGTAAAAGTCCCTTTAACTCCCTTTAATGTTTTCATCCACATGAGTAGGAGACTAGGAGATAGCAATCAATGGTATTTAATTGAAGGTCAAGGTTTATAAAGGAAAACATTTCTTTTAAGGATACCATCAGGTTAAATAAGTAGGTGTGTATATTGTATTTACACTAAAGCATTTTAAATTATGTATTATGTACCCTATTGTATCTAGGGTGTACAGTACCTATATTTCGTTTTGTTTAAGATTAGACTTTTAATAGACAAAGTTTGAATTTTTGTCAAGAATCGAAAGGTATCTAAGGTAAAAGGCTTTGTGTCAATAAACGTTTCTTTCTTTCTTTCTAAAACCAGAAATGGTTATTGCATTCGTAGTCAGTTTTTGAGTTGCAAGTGTATATTTTTTTGTGTTGTGATATTTTTGAGGTTTTATAAATCTAATATTTAACACAAATATTCAAGATTTTTTTAGCATTAATAGTAAAAACAATAAAAAAGAAATGCGAGTACTGCAACTTAGATACTGACTGCGGGGAGACAATCAAGAAAAAGTTTTTAAAACTGGAATATCTCAAATAGATATTTTTAAAAATCTTTTTGTGGACATGGTAGGTGATAATTATATGAACAACTGTACAGATGTAGTGAGAAACTATTTTCCTTCGTAAATGTTCGGAAAAGTTCGTATTTATCGTTTTCTCTCAAATAGCTTCGGTACCCATTTTAAAAGGAATTCATTCCATAAAATATATAGGTAAATATCCAGTTTTAAATAATAATTGTAATTGTTTTAAGTAATAAAACGATAAATACGAACTTTTCCGAACATTTACGAAGGAAAATAGTTTCTCACTACATCTGTATGCCTAGTTGGTCGTACTAATTTACTGGACACCCTGCCTGTGTAGCTCCAGGAAACCATATTGCATGTTGATACTCGAATAAATTAATAAAAAAAACCTAATTTCCAAAAAACAAAACGAATCCATTAACTTAAATTAAAAGTGAGCGGGTACCTAATTAATATCATTTCTTCGCATAGGTATGCAAAGCGCCATAGATGTACAGATGTAGTGAGAAACTATTTTCCTTCGTAAATGTTCGGAAAAGTTCGTATTTATCGTTTTCTCTCAAATAGCTTCGGTACCCATTTTAAAAGGAATTCATTCCATAAAATATATGGTAAATATCCAGTTTTAAATAATAATTGTAATTGTTTTAAGTAATAAAACGATAAATACGAACTTTTCCGAACATTTACGGAGGAAAATAGTTTCTCACTACATCTGTATATGGGTAGCATTCCGTCGCGCGGTAGACGCTCCCGCTTCGCAGTCGCTTTGGTCGCCCATGTTTGGGCAAGGCTAAAAGCTTGTAATAAAAAAGGTTCCGACAAATTGAGGACCTCCTCCATTTTGAAGTCGTTTAAAAACCAGCCAAGGAGCGAATTGGCCTCGCGCATCGATAGTTTCTGTAGCGCCCTAGCGCCACCTATCGTCGAGTAGCAGAACTTCTACAGTTAAAATTAAATAAAAAATAAACCTGCTTGTAAAAATGATCACACCTGTATTCCCTAAAGGAGTTGCCAGAGCATACGAAGAATGAAATAGACAAAACTATGACTATTTCACGTTTTGTAGCCACTTTCAGCATAATTGTACAGGTGTATCTCTAGCTCTCACGGTTCGTGAGATACAGCCTGGTGACAGACAGACGGACGGACAGACAGACAGACAGACAGCGAAGTCTCAGTAATAGGGTCCCGTTTTTACCCTTTGGGTACGGAACCCTAAAAACGTAGGTAGGTAATACGTTATTTATTACCTACCTGAGATAAACAGCATTGACGGACGGACGCACAATCTCGCCGCGAGGGTTTCTTTTGCCATTAGGGTTTGAGCCCTTTTATAACTTACACATAGAACAAAACTATCATATTGAAGAATTGAAACATGTATATTTTATTGAAATACCTTTAAAATCGAAATCTTTACAATTTACTTTCTTTACGAAATAAATGGTTTTACTTCTCTTTTTATCAGGGAAAATTAATTTCCCATATATGGCAATCGCGGCGCTCTCATTATAAGACCCTTCCTGCCAGTATTATGATATTTATGATTGTTGACATTTTTTGCAGAACCTATACTATAGACCGATAGGTACTTAAAAGAAGGTAAACAATCTCGACATGTCTTTTTATTGAAATACAGTCTAAAAATGAAAATCGTTACGATATAGGTACAATTCAATTATGAAAGTAAATGATTTTTTCATACCTAAATTGTAAAATGTAAAGATTTTGATTTATAAAGTGTATGTTTAAATAAAAAGACACGTCTAGATTTTTTACCATCTTTTAAGTACCTATCGGTCTCTAGTATAATAAGGTTTACGTAGTCTGTGGTATCGGAGATGCTTGAGTACCGTTAGCATGAAAAGATTGATATTAAACAGAATTAAATAAAACTTAAATCCCTCGATCACGTTATTTTAAAGGTAAAAAAGAAAACATCGTAATAACAATAACCCAATCGCCTCTTTATTGAATTTTGAATTCTGCAATAACTTCTTTGGTGCAATGTGACACAAGTGTCTCATTAATGACAATGCGATATATGTAGAGAAAGATACGTACTAATGACAAGATATTTACAAGCTAAAACTTTTTTATTTTATTAGGGTTCCGTATCTGTAAATGAAAAAAAAGGAAACCTTGTAGGGTCATCTCATTATACGTCTATCTGTCTGTCCATCAAGACATGTTATATTTATATTGCAATCACAAATATATTTTTGGAGACGATGTCGATATCAATATACGGGGACAAAGGCAAAGTGAATTTTGCCTCTTAACCTCCTGACGACTGGCGTGCTATACATAGTACATAAGATAAAAGTCATTTGTAACTTTGTCTATTGACATTAAGAGTCAATTTTGAACTGCACATAATTTGACGCTGGTCGTCAGGAGGTTAATCCGCTATCCTTGATAGTATGCTTTTGTTTGATAACGACTAATCTAAATATTATGTAACTCAAAGGTGACTGACTGACTGACATAGTGATCTATAAACGCACAGCCCAAATCACTGGACGGATCGGGCTGAAATTTGGCATGCAGGTAGATCTTCTGACGTAGGCATCTGCTAAGAAAGGATTTTGACTAATTCTACCCCCAAGAGGTTAAAATAGGAGATGAAACGTTGTTGTCAATTTTCAAAGATCGGGCTGAGACTTTGCATGCATATACATAGCTACTATGACGTAGGCATCCCCTAAGAAAGGATTTCGATAAATTCCACCCTTAAGGAGATTTTTGAATTCATGTGCTCTGTCTACCCCTCTTGGGAATAAAGGCGTAAGAATATGTATGTATTTATGTATGTAACGAGATAAAATATGAGCCGAAAAACTATTCATAATAATACTTCTAAATAATGGCAATGAATAGTGTGTGGTTTCTGACTTGCACTGGGCCAGTGGTTCAGAATACTAAAAAAATAATTAACATACTAACAGCTATGCCAAATCGTTAACTGGAATAGGTTTCGATAGAGTAATTATTGTTAAATATAAATTTTATCGGTTTCAGCTGACGACGTGCCTTCAGAGTCGCAATGCCGACCTTATATCGAAAAAGCTCTCAAAGAGCTTGAATCCGGCGATACAGATACAGGTGAGTCAAATACTTAAAGTTAAAGACTGCATTTTATTGGAAAAAAAATTACCTATACAGGGCATCCCACGACTAGGCCGCATGAAAGGGAAATACTTACGTTTAATTTTTTAGATGCATTCATAGATTTTTAGATAGGCACTTAGTACAGAGTTATTTATTCCTCCATGTAATGATGTAAAAAAATATTTACCTCTAAATTTAAAGTGTTTTTTTATTAAAATACCTACTTTGTTTTATTTTACTTCAATATAAAAATACCTAGCTAAAGTATGGCATAGTCGAGGGAGGCCTCGTATATGTATTTACATTTACTTTATAATTAAATTATTAGAGCTGGATTTAATACTTAATTGTACTGAGGTTTTCGATAAATTAGCCCGACCGGGTTGACCGGGAAACGTGTAGATGTAGGTATATTTTTACTCTCGAGATGAAAGTCCCAGGAAAATCAAGGAACCTACGACATAATTATTTATTATCAACAGTCATTCGCTTCACGACTGCAAAATCTATAAGCATAGTACTTACTAAGTATCTACTATACTCAAACCCTCTTCCTACTGTAAATATGTATAAATTAAGCAATAGGTATACACATGATGATGATCTTTTATGAGTTCACTAGAAAGTAGAAATTAAGGCCAGATGTAAAAATAGCCACTAGTTGAGTTGTAGAATGTGTAAACCAAGTGTGTATCAAAACAAAATTAACACAACTCACACGATAACTAGGTACATTACCTATACCTTACCGATTTATAACAAATTAGAGCTGTTTTCGTAGATACTTAATAGCAAAATGTATCGATGTCGTGCATTGGGTTTTAGGCGAATTCTTACGAATAAAGTAAGAATTGTAGTAGGTAGCCCTTATTCACGAACTGTCATAAGTTTCTGGTACTGGTAGACTTGAGTTTAGATCATTCTTAAGAATATTCATTTGCATACATTTAATAAAATACTAGCGTTTTGAATCGGTCATCACTTGAAAATTCTCTCCTATAATCATAGGTAGGTAAGTCTCGAGTTTAAAGTAAAAGTAGTATTCGTACAGCTAAACAGTAGTATGAAGAATTTTATTGTGCCTCCAGCGGTCACTCGTATGTATATCATCTATCGGTAGTATGTGTCCAACCGAAAGTTACTAATCAAATTTAAATTCTAAAAACTATGATTGTAGCCGTTACGCTACATTATGATAGAACATCGATACTAACATATGTTACCGACAAGTTAAAACCTAAAACTATTCAAAGCGTATTTACGAGCGCAATTGATGGTGGGTGGTAAAAGAATTAAAAATAAGTATATGTTAAACTACTGGTGGCTATTAAGAGTACAAAGTGGAATTATACATCGGTGACGTCGGCATGTCTTCTTTGCATAGTTAAATTAAAATAGATTCACCAACACGCCACCAATATCAGAGGAAGAGCAAACCGCCCGTAAAGCTGGTGTCAATGCGAGGTCGCTCCGGTTTCAGTGAGGCCAGCATTAGTTACGACTTTGCTTCACAACCGTCGTAAATTTTCAGCGGAAACGCATTTTAACGAATAAACAATCACGAACAGTTCAACGAATCAAACCGCCACCCATGTTTATGAGATGTTTTAGCAGCGAACGAAATATCGACAAAAGTTTATTTTGAAAGTCAGCGTCAGCAATTGCCTAATGTTGTGTACCTACATCCGTCTATCCGATTCTCTTCACTTCCCACTAGTTACGCAATGAAATAAAAAAGCTGAATGATAATATCTACCTATGTTAAAACACGGCAAACATTGATGTGATGAATAGACACAATAAACTTTGTCTAACAGTAATAGCCGCTCTTTAATTAAAAATGACGTAAGGTGGCGTCATAATTATTAAGAATAAACGATAGAAGCCAGCTGGCGGAGTGAAAAACGAAAAATGAGACTTTTCTTTATCATTGTCCTCTAAAATATCTCAAAGCAGGGCCATCTAATAATAGCTCATATATTATTAGGAGCGATGAGACGTACCTATTATATTTACCCAACCTAGAGTGTCAAGAGCACCGTCATGTAATGAGAATGAGACCGTTATAACGTTACTGTAGTATTTGAAAAAGCTTTATTTTAATTTACAGATTCCTCAGAAAAACACGACAGTAGTGAAGTAAGTATAGACATCGAAACGAAAGAAGCAGATTCAGCAGAAAATAATGACGATGCAGTGGATGTGGATAGTAAAGAGGATAATGCTCCATCAGTTGAAGTTGCTGACGAGCCTTACGTTGCTCATGCTTCGATAGAAGTGGAAAGTGAAGTCAACGACAACGAATCGAAAGAAGAGGCCGAGAATGAGCCTTTAGAGGGGGCGGACGCCGATAGCGCGGAGGCCCAAGATACCGACCAGCAGGAAGACGGAGACAGCAAAGAGGAAGCATCCGCTGAAGACCAGGCAGCCGAACAAGGTACAGTTGAGGACGAATAAGAATAAAATTAATCTATTTTTAGCACTTAAGCTAGTCATAATATCGGTTACCTTTGCTAAGTATATTAAGTTGCTAATTATAAGCGGTGGGTATAAGTTTGCACATCGGTTTTAGCTGAAAAATTAAAATCTTGTAGATACAACTGGAGACCGAAGAGCTGGCAGCTTCCTCGCTCAACGCATCAGCATTGCGATACAGCGAGGAAACGCTGCCAGCGTCATTGGGACTATGCCTCGGGGGTGCCCTTTTTTAAATATAGTCTAGTTTTTAAGTTAGTTATTTTATTTTTGATATTGCGTAATGTTATATTTTTAAATAAATCATTTCCTATTTAACTCTTATAATATGAATAATATATACTGTATGCAAGTGCAAAAAAAAAAAAATCTTGCTAAGTTTATTGCCGACCACTATAGTAAAATTTACACACAATCCATGATGTTATAAGCACGATGGTCACTGGTCCTTTAAATAAATATTTTAAAAATTAAAAAAAGAAAAAAAAAAGACAGAGATTTATTAAAGTGGTCTGACTTTTTTATATTCTGTCTCGTAACCTTGAAGAAAACACGTTTCTAGCTGTTTAGAAAGAAGTTGCAATATTATAGGGACAATACAGGTCTTCCATTGTAACTTTTTTAGTTCGGCTCCTTAAGCTGAGATATTACTTAAGAGGGCGCACACATTTTTTACGAACGTAATATAAGATCAGGTGGGGGAAGAGAAATTCAGGGGCAGGGCAGGGGTAAGAGGCACCACAGACCATAACTCGTCGAGTTATGAGTGATTATGGTCTGTAGAGCCCTCTTATCCCTGCGTTTCTCTTCCCCCACCTGACCTTAGTGGTTTTGGACCAATGTTTAAAAAATCGTGAAATGTAAATTAACTCATATTTAGCCATGAAAAAAATATGGTTAGACTAAACATATTCTGTAAATTTACAATAAAATTGTTTCATTTGTAATTACATTAAAATCAATGAGAAAAAAAATAAAGTAATGGTTCAACTTTCAAATTATGTAAAATGATATTTGAATAATAAAAACCAATAATTTGATTCATGTTAATCCGTTAATCCCCAGTAGACTATATTGTCTATCAGATAATAACAAGTTTATATCGTTTATGGTAAATTTTAATGGCAAATTTTCAAGTGAAAGACAGCTCTGACGCGTATTTTTGTGAAAACCCTTCAACAAATTGGCTAAGTAAAAGAAATCTGTGTTGCTAATAAAATATTTTTTTCCGTTAATCCCTAGAAAAAGAGTTTATTTATATGTTACAGTAGTTTTTCTTTAAAAACTTAAGGATTTATAGCTTTCTAAAGCATTGGAAAAACATCAAAATCACCGAATTTTGTTTGCACGCTCTTAATACGTTTTTAGCTGTAATAGTCCCTAGCTAACTACTTATGGACTTATATTTTCGAAAACTACACTGTTACTTGGTAATGTAGAAAATGTCATAGTAGCGTAAAATAGTTGATTCTCACAAACATTATTTCCAGATTGTGATCCTTGTTGATTTTATAAAGTTATAGATAAGTCACAGGACTGTCTATAAACAACTTCTTCGTTAAAATCAACTTTTTCCGTTTTCAGAGAGTGACGCAGACAAAGACCAATCAGAGGAAGTTCAAGCCGACGAACCCCAAGCCAGCCAGGAAGAAGATCAAGAAGGAGGCGATGCTGATAGTAAAGAAGCCGAAGAATCCGAAGGAGACGCCGCAACTGAAGAGACCTCAACTGAAGAAGGAGCCTCTGAGGATGCTGACGCATCTGAAGACAAATCCGCAGAAACTACAGCGGCTTCTGAAGAAGATGTGAAAGAGGACGAAGGAGACGATTCTAATGCACAGGACAATGACGAAGGATCTCAAGAAAAGGCTGAATCTGAAGAAAAGGAAGAATCAGATGAGGGTAAGGAAGAATCTAAAGAAGACTCAACCGCAGAAGATAAAGATGAATCTGGTGAGGAAGGACAGTCTGGAGAAGAAGCTGCAGCAGAAGATAATGAAACATCTGAAGACACTAAAGAAGAAACTGCTGAAGAACAAGCCAACGAAGATACGAAAGAAGACGATTCTAGCAAATCCGGAGAAGAGACTTCTGAAGTAGAAGCTAAGTCGGATGAAGAAACCAGCGAGGATGCAGCTGAAGATGATACCGCGCAAGAAGTTGAAGCTGATAAAGATTCAGAAACTGAACAAGAAAGTGACCAAGCTTCAGTAGAAAGCGAACAAGCCTCAGAAGAAGGTAAAGAGGCATCCGACGATGGTGAAGAGGCATCTGAAAATGGTGAAGAAACGTCTGAAAATGCTGAAGAGGCGTCTGAAGATAGTGAGCAAGCAACTGAGGCTGAGGATAGTAAAAATACTTCCGATGAAGGAGAAGGTGCGTCCGAAACAACTGAAGAAACTTCTGATGAGGACCAACCCGAAGCTGAAACCACTGAAGAAGAAGAAGCTGCCGAGGAAGAATTGTTGAACGTAAGATTTACATTACTATTACTTCGATTATGTATTTATAAACAAAAAGTGTGTTGTTGCGTAATAAACGCAATTTGTTATTGCTTTGTTCCAGGCTCCTGAAATCCCCGAAAACTTAAGATCTCGTGATCACATTTCCCAAATTCTAAGGTTAGATGAAGAAGCAAGCGAAGCTGAACTGACTGTAGAGAAATCTGCTGAAATTGTGCTTAGAGATATTAAAAAGCTGTATGAAAATTCGATCAAGCCACTAGAAACTCTTTACAAGTATAGAGATCTGAGCAACAGGCATTTTGGTGATCCCGAAATATTCTCAAAACCTTTGGTACTTTTTATGGGACCCTGGAGTGGCGGAAAGTCTAGTATCTTAAACTATTTGACTGGACTCGAGTTCACAGAGTGGTCCTTAAGAACAGGTAAAGATTATTTATCTACATACAGATTGTTGAATGCAATAAATCATTAAGTTAAATGTAAGTACCCTGTGTTAGATGGTCCGATACCAATACAATAATTCCATTCCGATTTCGAACATCTTAAAACAGAGAAGAAATGCAATTTCAAAATTGGAACACAGATACGCGATAAATTATTGGTTGTGATGTTGATGTAAACAAATCACGAGTATTATATGAATGTAGATAAAGTTATGTATGAGACTGTACATACTGTGATTCTTTGTGAAATTACCGTTCGGGTTCAAATCATAAACTACACTTGTTCCTTTTATTTTGTGGCAGTCAACAAATAACTATTTTATTTTTGTGTTTAAGAAACTGCACACCATACTTAGTTTCGCAACTTAATTTGAAATTTCTCCAATAGGCGCTGAACCATCTCCAGCATATTTTAACATCCTGATGCACGGTAAAGACCCGGAAGTACTTGATGGTACTCAGCTAGCAGCTGACTGGACTTTCTCAGGTCTGCAAAAGTTCGGGCAGGGTCTAGAAGAGCGTTTGAGAGGACTCAGGCATCCCAGCAAAATCTTAGAAAAGGTGAACACATATTAGCCCTATGATTTTTTTTCATTTCAATGCCAAACATAAATACAAAGACGAACTATAACAAAAATATTCATCACACAAACATTTGACCTGACAGGAATTTGAACCTAGGATTTCAGGCTTCACAGTCAAGTTTCTCTAACCACTGGGCTCTGCGGCTGCCAGATTAATAAAGTTTATGTTTTGTATAATACAGCAACTATACGGTATGGTTTACGGCAATTTGTTTAAAATAGCAACTAAATCATTCCAGGTTAACATCGTGGAGATTCCTGGAATTTTAGAAGTACGCAAACAAGTATCTCGCGTATTCCCCTTCAATGATGCCTGCCAGTGGTTCATCGACCGCGCTGACATCATTTTCCTCGTCTATGATCCTTCCAAGCTGGACGTAGGGCCCGAAACTGAAGCCATCTTAGATCAGTTAAAAGGCAGGGAATCACAGGTTAGTATTTAAGCAGTAAACATTCACCAATCAACCTTTGTGCCTTCTATTGATCAATGATTGTTTTAGACGCGCATCGTGTTGAACAAAGCGGATTCCGTGAAGCCAGAGGAATTGATGCGCGTTCAGAGCGCATTGATTTGGAACATATCTCCGTTGATGAGCTCCGCGCAGCCGCCCGTGATGTACACAGTGTCGCTGTGGTCGATGCCCTTCGAGGCCGGCGCGCCGGTGCGGCTACTGCAGGCCCAGGAGCGCGAGCTGCTGCGAGACCTGCGGCAAGCCATCGACAAGCGCATCGAGAACAAGATTGCCAGCGCTAGAAGATTCGCCGTAAGTTTTCGAATTCTCCAGCCTCCTCTTTGATTGGATTGAAATGAACTGCCATTTAATATTTAGATACACATAATACTGCCTATCTAAAAAAACTGGAACACTCATGACAAACCGTTGTAATAATTTCACATGCAACCCTTTCTAGCGATCTCACTAAAATGTAAGTAGGTATATAGCTTTACACTACAAGTGTTAGTTTGATAAGACTTTACATTATTCCAGGTCCGAGTGCGAAACCACGCCAAGATGGTCGACTGTTATTTGACGACGTATTACAACCACAAAACGATATTCGGCAACAAGAAGCTCATTGCCGACGCCATCATCGAGAACCCCCAGAATTATCACATCTACGAGGGCCTCAGCACTCTTACCAACATTTCCAGGTTTGAAAAATAAGATTTGTTCCATACTAAACTTCAGTGAGCTGTGGATACTGAAGATGGTAATAAAATGGTTAATTTTCAGATACGACTTGCCAGACCCGGAGACGTACCGGGACTTCTTCCGTCTGAACCCCCTGTACGAGTTCCAACAACTAGCGGCGACCTGCACGTACTTCCGCGGATGCCCCATCAATCGGCTCGACGTTGCCATCGCGTACGACCTGCCCGAGATCGTCGGCAAATACAAAAAGATGGTCGAGACCTCTACACCCCAGGGCATGCCCAAGAGTTGATGCCGTCCCGAACGAACGAAATCCGCGTACAGCGCCACTCCTAACACCGCTTTTTTTATTTTAGACAATTAAATTGGACATTTATTTTGGGCACATTTTGCATTTCTTTTTAATCGGGCATCTGCATTATTAGATTTTCTCTTTTGAATCGCATTTCTGTTTCATAATTTATCGTTATTTTTTGCTTTATTTGCACTAGCTTCTTCCTATTTTTAAACGAATGAGGTTTTTAACTGTGAGTTTCTTCGTGAGTTTATTAGAGAAGGCGATGGTGCGATTGCCTACCTTGTGAATTTTCAACATCGTAAGTCTCCATTAGTAACATTGCGTTAGTAAGGAGTTCTAAATATCTGAACGCTTCTCTTTCAATCAATCTTCTTTATTGTTACATTTTTATAGCGCTGTGTCTCAGTGGTCAGATATTTTATTTTTACTAGCGCATTGATAATATAGGTAAAACAAGAAACTTATATTTTTTGAAATTGACAATTTGTGGCATTTCCGCAGCTAAATAATTTTAGGTTATGCAAGTCGATTTCCAATCTCCTAATTAACAATGTTTATAAATTCGCAAACCTATTAATTTAATCTAGTCATTATATTAAAGTTTGTTAGAGAGATTATTGTTATTTATTATTTGAAGTGATCCTACAGTCCTAAGAGATTAATCGTGTATCAATTTTGTTATCGCCTGATTATTTCTTTGATAGACTTTTAATTAAATACAATGTGACTATTTAAGTTAAAAAAAAAATAAAAAACTTAATAAATTTCGTAATGTGTTTTTGTACTTTAACTGTCATTTTAAGATAATCTTGCTTTAACTCAGTAAGGTAAATGTACCAAATGCTCGACATTGACCGAATACATGGCACTTGCAACCTTATGTCATAGTTAGATAGGTGACAGATGGGTGTCGTCTACTGGGCGTTGAGGCGTCGAGCATTGGTACATGTACGTTATATTTTATCTAAAAAAACGCCAATTAAATGATATATCCCTCATTCATATCAGTTACCTACATAATCTACTAATTCATTCTGTGTTCCAGCTCAAATCGGCCTTCGTATATCCGACCTCGTTCCCTATTTATATCTGACACTCATTTGTTTTTTTTTGTGTCACCTCACCGATTTGTATAGATAGACGGACAGTTAAATGATGCTTTGTTTCCTGTACGCCCACGTTTTATGATATGTCTTAAAGTCGGTATTACAATTGCAGCACAAAATTACCTAACCAATAAAACGATAATATTCGTAACAGGCTTTTTTGTTGACATTACTTTTATGTAAGTATTTAGTATGATGTTCCATCAAGTCAATCGGACCAACCATTTAAATTTTCCTTGCGTTGTTATCAGATGCCTATAATGACTGTCCTGACTTCCTACAACATAATAGGCATCTGATATTCAACATTTCCATCGAGTATAAAACGACAGTTAATCCCCATAACCAATATCAACAATCTTCATACTATTAAATTAGTATTGTTCCCGAAAATAATGTCATAAATGTTAGTGGAATAGGCTTATCGGGTAAACCACGTTAATAACGCGCCGGCCGAGTACACTACCTCGTACAGTATGTGATGTTGACCGTGATTTTTAGACTAGGAAATTGTGGGTCTTAGAGAAAAATCATAAGGACCATTTTATAGACAATTTTAAGATATACAACTTCGCTTTGAGGTACTTTTTGATAAAACTTACAGTTTTTGATAAACCTAAAATTACTCCCTTATCTCACATGGGATAAATGGGGACTTTTGACTCTTTATTCTTTATGGTAAAACTGAGGTTTCTACGGAGATTTGGCTTTGTCGGAATTTTCTGTATTTGTCACTGTTTTTATGTCTAACTTGACCAGGTTACTGGAAAATATTTGAAATAACAACTAAGTACTGCTTGCAGTTCTGACAAACATCCACTCCATCCTTCTGTTCTGGATAAACTCGATTTTCTATGTAAGTAAAAATAATAATTACGTCAAAACATTACTTTTACACTGTGTTGTTGACGGTAGCGTAAAGTTACATAGAATTTTGCACAGGATAAAGCACCGGCTTCTTCAGTGTTGCAAAACAACAAAAAGATACATCCATGTGAATATAAAGATGAAGGGAAAGCTTTTTAAAACAAGTAACATGCAATTTTTGTTTGTTTAGTAAAACGTAAAAAAATATGCAGTTTTATTTCTGAAAAAGTTCAACAGACACATATCATATTTCAGATAATTGTAAAAAGGCTGATGAATTCGATTTGGAATTTTGACAGTGACAGGAGTCAAATGTCAAACAAAATAAAATACGACTCTACGGCTTATGTAGCGTTCCGGCTGAGCTGATTATAATTCCACCCCTTGGAGGAAAACTTACTTATAATATTGTGTTTGATTTTAGAAGAATTCACCATCTCAAGTTATGCATACAGACTTATCGCCTCATCTTCATACCGACGAATGTAATGTTTTGATAAAAAAGTTAATGGACTGCCATTCTGAGGTAGATTATTGTTTGTCTTTGTAATAGTTTTTCTACTCAACGAGGCGTTTAATAGCTTTTCCTGCTTATTGTGTTAGTAAGTTTGTGTTTTCTTTTACTCATGTCAAAAAATAATCTATGTGACAACAAAATCTAATTATAACCTATACTGTTTTCAGCATCCATTTAGGAAGTTTATGGGCTATTGCAACGACCATGATTATTATATGAGAAAGTGCTTGAAAGCAGAGCGACTCCGGCGGCAAAAAGCCAATTTAGAGGAGTCACGTGTGAAGCACGCTGAAATCCAAGCAAGGATATTGAAATCCCAAGGACAAGCACAATAAGATTTTTAAAATATCTTTAGTTAGCCGTATACTAAGATCATCATGGAATTCAGTGTTTTAGACGATATACCAGATTTATCCACCTATCAGTCATTTACAGAAAGATACTTCACTAAGAGATATGTCCTAAATGCAAATGGTATAGAAAACAATGATATCATGATAATGTTCCACTCCAACAGAATAACTCTGCTTTCACTAGCTCCTAGCCACTTCTTCTTTAAAACTGAGGGCGATTATAAAATCAATTTCACTGTAGGAAACATTGATAGATTGAGTAATAAGGTGAAAGGCAAATGGAAGAAAGGTGGGCAAACATTGCATCCCAAATCAGTTGTGTGTAGTATAGAGTTTGAAAATGGAACCAAGTTTGATGTCTTATCCTGCATGAAGGGAACATTGATAGAAATCAATGAAGAACTAGTGAAAAATCCAGAACTGCTAAAGAAGAAGCCTGATGCCGATGGGTTTATAGCAGTAATATTGTCCACTATTGCTATTTCCGAAGCTAACAAAAATGAAATGCTGACTCATGAAGATTACATTAAAATTGTTAAATAGTTGTGACTTAAATAAATAGTTTAAATTGAAATTTATTTTATTTTCCTTAATAATTAGTGCTAAAAACAGACCCGTGTGGTGCCGGGTTAGAATAGCACCTCCCCCTTTCTTCCCGTGGGTGTCGTAAGAGTTGACTCTGGGAAAGAGTTAATGTATTGTGGGCGATGGGCTAGCAACCTGTCACTGCAATATCACGTTTAACCATCGGATTACCCTGAAAATGCTAAACGTGGCACTGGATTTTTGAATTCATGTGCTCTGCCTACCCCTCTTGGGAATACAGGCGTGAGAATATGTATGTATGTATGTGTATAAAAACAGACTTATAGTATATGTATAGAAGATCATATTATATGGAAAATATGACTCGCTTGGCTTATTGACGAGTTTAGTTGGATATGTAAGAGAATAACACCACTCACTGGTGTCTTATTACAACACATTGATTAATAATTAACATTATGTTCTTGAGAAAAGGTTCATTTTCTAATGATGTAAATACCACAATGAGATACAAGCATGGCCGCAAAGTTTACACACTGGTCTTTGGAAAGAGCAGTTTGATAATGTATGTTAGACACAGACAGCATTTTACAACCACAAATTAGTAGTAATTAGTTGAGAGGGTTGATGTGCAATCTTTGTGACTGAGTGGACTCAGTCAATAGGATCAATAGGATTACTTACTCAATAGGATTTTTCTCTTTTATTGAAATTTAAATCATACTGTGTCCTACTTATACGAACAGATTCAAACTAGGGATGTAATGGAAATTATTTTATAAAGAACTAGATAAAATCTTTAATGAAATAGGCATTTTCAAAACTTGGTATTTTAGGAAGGAGAGATTTTAACCAATGAGTGGCTTATGCAATATGTAGTCGATCTACCCACCTTATCATTAACTATTTTTGTTTATGTACCATTTGCTGGCTCACCTTTGCCCTCTTATTATGAAAAGCTGATAACTGCAGTCTTTGACAGTCTGTACTACAAGTGGTTAGTGGTGAAGAAAAATGGGTTTTCTAAATCGAATTTGTGTCTTTGCTAGTAAACATTCAAAACAAAGGGTCTTTGCGCCTTGTTCACAGTTATCTCGCAAGTTTAGTGACGGTCACCACAGTAGTGCAATCAAAACCCCACTGTACGATTTGCACACAAAATATAGCGGGAAACTCGTTAATTTTGTTGGATTCTTGCTGCCCGTGCAATACGCAGATTTGAGTGTTACCGCCTCTCATTTGTTTACTAGAAAAAGTGCGTCAATATTCGATGTGTCTCACATGCTGCAGACAAACGTACGCGGCAAAGACTGCATCTCCTGGTTCGAGTCTCTATGCCCGGTTGACTTGAGAGGAATGCCCAATGGATCCAGTTCTCTAACGGTATTTTTGACAAACCAAGGCGGAATCATTGACGATTTGATAGTGACGAAAGTAAATGACGAAACACTGTATGTAGTGTCAAATGCTGGACGGTTAGATGTTGATAAGAGTCACATGATAGAGACTGCCAATAAGTTCAGACAGCAAGGAAAGGATGTATCTGTGGAATTCTGGGAATGTAGCGAGCGGGCTCTGATAGCAGTACAGGGTCCGAATGCCGCGTCACTGTTTCAGGCGCTCACAGACGTGCCTATGAAAGATCTGATGTTCATGACGTCTCGCGTGGGTACTGTGGCAGGCGTGGACGGGTGCCGAATCACGCGCTGCGGCTACACCGGCGAAGACGGCGTGGAAGTATCCATCCCGGCGGAACAAGCCAGCCACGTCACGGAGGCATTACTAGAATCCCCGGAGATAAAATTAGCAGGCTTAGGAGTCCGGGACTCACTGCGCTTAGAAGCTGGTCTGTGTTTGTACGGCAACGATATAGATGAAACCGTCACCCCAGTGGAAGCGAATTTAACGTGGCTGATCGCAAAACGTAGGAGAGGAGAAGCCAACTTTCCGGGAGCAGATGTGATTCTAAAGCAGATAAAGGGAGGTGTGGAGAAGCGCAGGGTCGGGATTCGCATGGAGTCTGGTGCTCCGGCTAGGAAAGACGCCATTCTGAAAAACGCTGAGACTCTGGAAGTAGTTGGTAAAGTGACTAGCGGATGCCCCAGCCCCTCGCTCGGCGGCAACGTAGCCATGGGATATGTGACGGAATCACTAAAGAAATCCGGAACCCCGCTTCTTGTTAATATTAGAGGAAAGGATACTCCGTGTGTTGTCGCTAAAATGCCTTTTGTACCATCCAATTATTACATAAAGAAATAAAATAATGTATTCGTAAAATCATTATTTATTTACAAACTTCCCTTTTAGGAGATATTACATTAACAATAAATCATATAGCTACAGTCTTAAGTAAAAACAAGTAAATTATACACAACAATAACTTTGAGCTATAATAAATAAAACTTAATTGGAAATGGAAAAACGCCTCGTTAACGTCGTCATGTATAAAGCCATTTCAACGGCTGAATAATAAAAGCAAGTAAACATAGTGAGCATGGAATCAGAAGGAATGTTGTGGTTTGGCACATATGTAACATGCTAATACTTCACAAAGTATATCTATTAATATTGTACTTATCTTCGATATCACAGGATTACTTGCATGGAATATTATATCATTAATTAAAATATATAACTAGTTTACTCAGTCAATTCAAATTTATCAAATACTGCCGGCCGTTATAATACTAAGACACCAATACCAGTTTCCGTGAAAATTGATTTCGCATCTCATAGTAACAATGTTTGTCACTAGAGATCAATCTACAACAAATGCAATCTAGTCAAAAAGGATTGTGTCAACATGAGCTAAGACTTGTCCACAAGTATAGCCAGCTTCACTAATTTTTAAATCCTAGTGAGGGATTTGCAGTCCGTGCTACGATCCAGGCTTTGTAGTAAGTACTCGCCGCGCCGCCCGTCACCAAACTCGTATACGATCTCCGCATCGATGCTGCCTACTGGGTCTCGACACAGTAATAGAACATACAGATGGTACACTCAAGAGCATGTTTAGGGGTAAACATATTGCTGTCTCTTTCTACCTGCTTGTCGTAGACTTTCACGAGGTCTCGCCGGCGGAGCGTACCTAAACCGAGGAGGGACCTTCTCTGGTCTCTGCAATACTTTTTGATCAGGCTTTTGTTTAGATATTGTCATACAATAGCACCTCAAGAATCATCAAAAAAATAACCAACTGAATAACCAACTAACGGAATTTTTAAGGAACTCTCAGACATACTTGCTGTGGCAAGAAAAGTATCAACAATCATTCATTTGTTAGAATCTGGGGCATCATACGTGACCGCGGCACTGGCTTGAGTCAGTTTGGCAAACTCTGCATTTAGCTTATTTATCTTCTCAGCATACTGCAAAAAAAACACTATGTGACTGGCCAAAAGTGGATAAATTAGCAAGCAAAAGAGAGTGTGACGTTGGCTAATTAATGCACAAATTATTTAACATAGCTATATTCCGTCTATTTTAAGATTTGAATTTTAACTGTCAAAACCTAAAACATTTTTAAGTAATCACAAGGCACCGCCGCAAATACTGATACCTTTTATATTGAAAATATTACATCAAACAGTAATAAGTGTTATTGAACTAATCATCTCCAGTTTCGCCTTTGGACTGCAGAGAAAAAATCAAATTTTACCAGTTGAATTTCTAATCTTAAAATAAGAGCATGCATAAGTATTTTAAATTAGCGGTAACTAACTATAATTTACCTCGAGATGTGGCTGGCTTTTAGAAGACTTCCCTTTGCTCCTCTCTTCCTGTATTCTACAGTTAGATAGATATGTGATTTGGTTCTGTAATTTTAGGAATATTTTTCTGTACTCATCTTGAATCCTATTCAACTCATTGTTTATATGGGTATCCTTCTTGGTGATGTATTCCTGGAAGAAAAAAAACCGTGTGACAATCATGTAGTCAACGCAAAATACAGTCTAATATAGTCTGAGATCGAATTAGAGATCAAAAATGTAAACAAATGTGTTGCCATTGCTTTATTGTTATGAATCAATAAACTAAAAGTAGTTAAAAATTAATACAATTAGTACAATTATATCAATTAGTAACAAAAAAGGTTGACTAATCTGTAATGTCACTTTGATATTGACAGTTGTTTGTTTACATTTTTGATCTCTAATTCGATCTCAGACTATAAACATATACACCTGTTTTTACCTTATGAGTAAGTAGAGATTTCTTATTATTTTTGTACTTTTCGAGTAAGGCTCGGTGCTCCGCCTGCAAGCTCTCGTAATTCTGTTCCGACGATACCAACTTCTTTTGCAAACTAATCACCTTGCTCTTCATATTCTGCAACTCTTTTATGCAAGAACTGTGGCTCTGTTGCAATTCTTCTCTCTCTTGTTTTAGTAAATTTTCACTGGAGCCTAGTCGTTGTGCCCTTTCTTTGTACCTTTCAGATTTTAGTTTCCAATCTTTAATAGTATCTCTCGCCTGTAGGCATTCCATTTGTATAGCATTATGTTCTTTTATTAGGACTGATATTTCGTTTTCTTTCGCCTCTAGAATCTGTGTTACTTTTGTTCTTTCCGATATGATGAATTCTTTTAAGGTCTCCACTTCTTGCATTTTGCGTTCTAGCAGCTCCTTCAACTTGGTGACCGTCGCGAGTTGCTCGTTTTCCATTTCCTTGAGTCGGCGCGCGCAGTTCATTTCCACAGTTTTCATCTCCAGTGTAAATTTTTCGGCAATTTGATCCCTTATAGCCTTCTCTTTCATCATAAGTGCGGTCTGTGAACATAAAGATTTGTTGTTTGTGGTAGCTCCAACAATGGTTACGTTGCTCGGAATCGAAGTTGGCAAGATTTTAAGTAGTGGGGGTAAGTTCACGTATAGCTTACCCCCACTGTCACATTTCGTGTGCTCTGCCTACCCCATTGTATTTTTTTCTAGTCTCACCCATTGCGGAATTTTGGTAAAGACAGTTTGAATTAAATATTTCCTACCAGGGTAGCATACCTTAGCAGCGAGTGCGTCGTCGCAGTTCTGGACCAAGTGTTCGATACTCGAGTTGTTGGGATCCTGGGGCTCGGGCGAAGGCGCGGGCCCGTCCGTGTTCGTAGCGACGGTGCGGAGGTCGCTCAGCTTTTGGAAGCGCTCCATTATGTACTGTTGGAAGAACTCCGCTTTGCCCTTTAGCTCGGTCATTAGAGCCTCGTTACTTTCTTGCGTAGCTGGATAGGAAAATAGGAATTTATACAATGGTTGGCAAAAATCTAGACAAGATTTTAAATGGTGTACGAAAAACGATGTACGAACCCCCACCACTTAAAATCTGGCCAAATTTATTGCCGACCACTATAGAACTGTTGCATGAAGAGGGCTTCTAATATACTAATGTGGTTTTATGAACTAGTACTACAGGGTTTCATAATAATGACTCGAATGATATTACAAATCAATTCAATTTGTGTATAGATATTTTTTATGTGTAATATAAACTGCGAATTAAACCAATTAGTCATATAACTTATTTTCTTGTTAAATACCTAGTTTGACGCTGTATTTGCTGAGTTGGTCATTCAGTTGTCGTATCTGCTTCAAATTTTTCTCGCACTGAGCGCAAGGCTCCATTTCTTTTCTCATCGCAGATTTTTCGTCTGAGAACAAAAATATATACATTTAATTTTTTTTGCGTTTTGATTCATTTTAAAGATGGATGAAATAAAACCCCAGTGTGGTGCCGGGTTAGAATAGCACCTCCCCCTTTCTTTCCGTGGGTGTCGTAAGAGTCGACTCTGGGAAAGGGTTAGTGTATTGTGGGCGATGGGCTAGCAACCTGTCACTGCAATATCACGTTTAACCATCTGCATACCCTGAAATTGCTAGACGTGGCACTGAATTTTTGAATTCATGTGCTCTGCCTACCCCTTTTGGGAATACAGGCGTGAGAATATGTATGTATGTATGATATAAAACCTAGTTACTTACCTTCTAGGTACTTGTTAAGTTTATCGGTGAATTCTTTCTGTTTGTCAGTAAATTCTTTCTGTAACTCTGATATCCTTTTATTGGCTCTGTCTAATTCTTCCTTAGAACTGGTCAAATCTGAAGTCAATTTTTCTGTATGTCGCTTTTCCGTTTCTATCCTTTCTACAAAGTCTTTCTCTTGCGTTTTGAACAACTCCCTCTCTTTCTGTATTCTCGATTGGACGTCTTTTAGTTCTCTGGATACGCCGTCACGTGAACTGCAAGCCTAAAATGAAAGTTCATGGACCGAATTAAACGCATATCATTATTCCAGCTACATAGCTTTAGTTCATGATGATCACGACATGATGTCCACTCTCTATAAAATGAGTGCAAAAATGTTCTTCTTCAAAAGTATTTTCTACCATTACAGTGCTCGGCATTCAACTTGCCCAGATTAGACAGGTGCGCAACGCGGTGAGGGAGGTGTTGCTACTTGTTTAGTCGGGATGAAACTGGGAGATTATGTAAAGACAAGTAGCAAACGGATTGAAGTATAATTTATAACTGATTAGGTACCTACAGAAGGTTAGGGACCACGCGGATACCAGTAGGGAACGAAAGCGGCGTGCTTTGTAGGCTAACGCTCTGTGCGGACTAACTGCGCGTTGGCCGGTATACGCGTGGCTTACATAAAATGCTGATCTGGCTGTATGTAGCTGTCACTACAGAGGAAAACGTCAAACAACGAATGAACATCATCATCATGCGAATCAACCGCGACCTAATACGATATCTGTGCAGGTGTAGACAGACGGGTGTATATTTTTGTCTAAGTTAAATGCCGAGTATTGTACCCGCTTGCACGCGAAATTGAAACTTATAGCGTGATCCGAGCATTCATATTCTGTTGGACGCCGTTGACTTAAAACTGGTGTCGCGGCTCAGGGTTACCACTCACCGATATAAACATTATTGTTTTCTCTTTATTAAGACACCCGTTAACACAGCAGTATTAACTTACTTTACACCGATCGTTAGACTGTTTCAAAGCCATTTCAAAAATTAGGCGCAACGCGGCGCGAACGACGCGCGTGACGCGGCGAGCGCCAGCCTACTTTACTTTTACTTACCTTTGAGAGGGTTCAACGGAGCGTACCTAAACTATGAATTGGAACCCCCTGCCAACTCCCATTACAAACTGCGTAATTCTACCTGCAAGTACAGATTCTTGAGCTCTGCGTTTTCCTTAATTGTGGACTTGAGCTGCGAGCTGCACCGCTCCAGTTCTCGCAGCAGGTCGGCGTTGGCCTCCTGCACTATGGACGCGCGGCTGCCCTTCTCCGCCTTCAACTTGTCGTGGTCCATTTCTAATTCAGTGTACTTTAGGTCCAGCTGCAAAGAGAGTAAAGAAAAACATTAGTATACATATCGGGATATAACTTGGCACGATTTTACAGAGAGAAAGAGAGAGTAAATTTGTAAAAAAAAAAACCGCGCGAGCTTACTCTTCTCCTCTAAAATCGTGCCAAGTTGTATGCAGAACAGTATGCAGAATACATACATAGATCCACGGGCGTAGCCAGGATTTAGTGTCGGGAGGGGGG
>BHDV01017710.1:63555-74344 GCA_005406045.1 Adoxophyes honmai | reverse complement strand
ACCTGCCCCGGGCGGCAGTTTCAGGGGGCGCCAAAATGCCACCTATTATACATTAGTGTTAATCAAACGCTCACGAGAGGGGGCGTTATATCAAGTTCTTGCCCCGGTTCGAAAAAATCGTAGATCCCGGGCTGCCCTCGAAGAACGTATATCGACCAGATCGGCCATGTTCTGAAGAGGGGCCGAATTAGAAGTACCCGAAACCGTCGAGCATGTCCGACGATAGGGATAAGTGAGATTTTTTTTTATATTGATCCGCTTTTGCAAACAAAAGTTAAATATTAAAAGGATCGTTTTACACGACTTGTTTTGTTCATTAATCAATCAATCAATAACTCTGCATAAAATTAGCAAACTTTCCGTCACAAATATACAATTTCTTTATTTTTGACATACAAACAGACAACAAAAGAAATAAGTACTTATACCTATGCTTGGCAACAGGCTAGCAACCTGTCACTTTTATACTACTACGTTTTCCATCTGTTTTCAAACCTAAAATTATGCTACAAGTATATATGTATGTATGTATGTATGTAACTCTTTATTGTACAAAATAAACATGACAAATTAACAAGTACAGAACAAAACACAAGTACAAAGGCGAACATATCCCTTAAGGGATCTCTTCCTGCTGACCTTCAAGCGATTGACAAAACATGTGATATTAGAGTAGACACACAAAGAAATTTCAGAGAGAAAGAAACAAAGCCGTTAACCTAAAATAAATAAATACATTCTAGTAAATCTAGATATACATACATATACAAGTACATAATAGTATACATAGTACTATCGAAATAATTGATTCCTGACCCACTAGAAGTAGCTGCGATGCGTGAAATAGTCGTAATCATGGTTTTGCCTGTAACGTTCCGTGTGCTCTGCCTACCACATTTGGGAACACAGGCGTGATTGTATGTATGTACCTACATATACATATAAACAAGGTAGGCAAAGCCCATTTTTACGAAGTCAAAATCATGATTAATTCCAATATAGTTTTTTAGATTTTTAAATAGATGTAAGAGGAATAAGGGTGACAAGATTCTAGCGCATCGTTTCTTAACCTCGGGTCGCGACCCAAAATTGGGTCGCGGGCCAAATCGAGATGGGTCGCAGGACCCGGGCGATTTTTTGAAAAATAAACCACAATCGCTGCATTTCATTTGTTTTTATAGTTTGATTGGGTCGCGGGGTTCTAAAATTTTTGAGTTTTGGGTCGCCAGGCAAAAAGGTTAAGAACCGCTGTTCTAGCGTATCACCTAATGCAATACCTAAAATTATCACCCTTAGTCGCCTCTTAAGACATGCACAGAAGAAATGGAGAGGTGTTTTTCCAAACCGACACCACACGGAATTATTTCTCTACCTACGAATTGACATTGACGCTTGATTGTACCGAATAAGTACCTAATTTTTTTTATCCGTACCAATATACATATAAATGTGAAAGTGTGTTTGTTTGTTTGTTTGTTTGTCCGTCTTTCACGGTTAAACGGAGCGATGGACTAACGTGATTTTTAGGTAGAGATAGTTTAGGGCATGGAGAGTGATATAGGCTACATTTTGTCTCTTCAAAACCCCCCATTTCCCTAAAGTGAGGAGTGGAAGTTATCAACGTAGAAAGCTATAAAATTGGTATGTGTGCTATCTTTTCTGTGATACCCCGAATTTAACGCGAGCGCAGCTGCGGGCAAAAGCTAGTTTTTTATATTTTCTAATCTGTGACCATTTGAAGGTTAATACGGTTCAAGAGTCGTGTCATGTGACAGACGGACAGACAGCGTTGTCTCGGGAAATTACGAAATGGAAAATACCAAATAAGAAATTAAATTCGCGTAAATGAACATTAAAATTTCATATTTATAAATTTAAGGAGAAATGTGTGTAAGACTACCTACGGTTTTAATTATAGATGACACTTATCACGACAGGGCGCGAGTAGAGTTGAGAGTATAACCTAAGATCCCGCCATACAATGACCTTCACCGAGCTGGTTAATGGATTAAACAATTTTTTTATGTAATTTAATATACCAAAGAATATATTGTATATGAGTTGCCTAGTGTAACGGACGCGCTCATAGAGGTCTAGTTTAAGTTGTTATTAGTTTATGGTTTTTAGTTTCTTCTTTGATGCTGTCACTGTCACTGTTTTTAAATATTGCTTGTTCGAAGTCAGCCGCCAATGGTATATGTGTTTTTATAAGTTTATTTTAATTATTATACGTTTTCGCTGTGAATATCCTTTTTGATCAGCCCCGAGCCGCCTACACCTAGCAAAATTCAGTTCAGGATATTTTTAATGAATTTTTATTTTTTAGGTAGAGATAGTTTAGGGCATGGAGAGTGACATAGGCTACATTTTGACTCTTCAAAACCTCCCATTTCCCTAAAGTGAGGAGTGGAAGTTTTCAATGTAGAAAGCTATAAAATTGGTATGTGTGATAGATCTTCTGTGATACCCCGAATTTGACGCGAGCGGAGCCGCGGACAAAAGCTAGTATATATATATAAACCAATCTTTCATATCTTCAAAAGTGCAAACCCTTATAGATAATAGAATTAATAGCTGAATATGATTTGCATATTTAATCTTCATTCTCGGTAAATACTGTCATTCGATTTGAAATTTCCAAAATTTCAAATTTCATTTGTGACAGTATTGACACTTTTGACAATACATCAATGACAACACTTACCAATTGTACATAAATTATTAAATCGTGTTTAAAAATATTTATGTAATATACTTACTTTAAAAAACGCTACAGGTTTAAGAAAGTAATTCTATTTGATCTGAACAATAATCTCTTAATGCTATCGGAAATCAATAAAAAAACGCTGTATAATTTGCATTTTTTTCCATGCTTATGAACTTCATAGTACCAAAATAACAATTTAATTTATCTGCATACTCTACCACTGACAATGTCATAATCATGCATAAAGCCCGTCACACATTAAGCAGATACGGTAAGATAATCTGTTACAGAACATATATCTGTCAATATCGCTCCCTATACAAGTTCAATGAGCTACCACACACTGCGCAGATTTACCGTCAGGTATCTTTTGACATCGACATATGGAAAAATGGCATTTATACGCAGATCAAATATTATCGTATATGCGTAGTCTGTGACGGGCTTTAGTTCAAAAATTGCTTATGAGCTCAATCCCTTTCTAAACGCGGTTTGATAATACAAGATCTGAAAGTATTGAAATATAAGCAGATTTATCGAATAGGTAGATATAAATTTTGGTTGATTTGGTACTAATAGATAGCTTGAAGTTTTTAGTGCCAGAGGGATAAGAAAAAACGCCACGGGAATCAGAAAAACTACAAGGGAATCATAAATAAAGAGCAGGGGAATACATTTTTGTGGTATTTTCTTCATTTTGTAGTAACGAGTTTCATCCTACTTTTTTTTTTAATTTTTAATTATTTCTGACCCCGGCCTAAATTGTGTAACTTTAACTGTGTGAAAATCGTGAGTTTAAATCCTATAGACTTCAAATTATCATCTTTTTATGTTTCCTGTATAAAATAATTTGCCGTATGGTGTCGAGTTTAAAATAACACACACACAGCTGTTTTCCGAAATCGGGTAGGCAGACCACACTACGTTACATAGACAAAATCATGACTCATTACATCACATCACTAAGATTTCCATCCAGGACTAGAGACAGGAATGGTGACAGGTTGCTATACCTTATCGGTTTAGGTAGTTAAAACAATGTAAACAATCTTGACATGTCTTTTTGTTAAAATACACAGTCTAAAAATTAAAATCGTTACACTTTACAATTCAATTATGAAAGTAAATGATTTTTTCATATCTAAATTGTAAAATGTAAAGATTTCGATTTATAAAGTGTATGTTTAAATAAAAAGACACGTCAAGATTGTTTACATTGTTTTAACTACCTAAACCGATAAGGTATAGGCTAGCCTATCGTCAAAAGCGTACCCAATTCAATTTCCTTAGACCTCTATGAAAGAAATAGAGAGATATTATTCTATCCCGACACCACACAGGATTTAAAACCTATCTATTTCTTTCCGTGGATGTCGTAAGAGGCGACTAAGGAAATATGTTTAGGTATGCTTTAGGCGACAGGCTAGCAACCGATCACTATTGTACCTTTAAACTTGACCTAAAAAAATGCTAGAAGTGTCTACTCTGTAGTCATGATTTTTCTCGTCTTCTGCTCAACACATTTGGAAACACAGAGATATGATTGTATGTATTATGTACTAGCTTTACCCCCGACTTCGTTAATTTTTAGTTGGTTCGGTTCCCAGTTGAGACAAGCAAAATTTTAAAAATCTTTTAATGCAGTTTTGTTTTTTTCTAAAAATGAAGGAATGTTTCCTTTCAGCAAAATGAGCTAACTAAAAGATTTCAGAGTAGTTCCCTTCCAGGGCCCATTGAAACTTTCCACCCTTTATAAATAACTTAAAACTAAACTATATTTTAAAGGGCATCACTGAGGCATGGTCCCAAAGACGCTGGCGTTTTCTCGCTGTATCGCAATGCTAATGCGTTGAGCGAGGAAGCTGTCAGCTCTGACGTTTTTATCGTAATAATATCAACCCTATGTATGGTGACAAATACTGGTACATTTACCTAATTTATTTGTAGTTCTAAAAAGCTAAAATTGTATTTAGGTAGCTATTTACTAAACAATTACATAAATTAAAATACGTACAAAATATTTTACCTAAAAATAACTCTAAAAATTAAAATTTTCCCCCAAATCGCCGTCGCTGCTCATTGTGCCCAGAAGGCTGGCAGCGTTACCTCGCTGGACAGCAAGACTAATCCGCTGTCCAAAATAGTTGCCAGCCCGCTGGTCACCGGAAGCATCTACCTATAAGGCGCGCGGATATCTCCTTTGCAATTTCGCGCGCGTTTGGGCCCCACGCACCAAGGGTTTCGACACCAAACGGCGCAAATATATAGCCCTCAATTTATTTGTTCACAGGCAACAGGTCGAGCGTGTAAACATCAAATTCGAAGGCGACCAACTATCGTACCAAGAGAGGAACACTTTCCGGTACCGACCCGACAAGACCGAAGAGGTACAATTTGAGAAGATCTTCGTACCGAATCTACCTCTTATGGTAAGTCAGAATACCTTCACTTATACCATAGAGGATAGAACCTATAGAGAAACAATGTTCGCAACCCCGGTCCGCAAATAGTTTGTTGATTTCAACATACCTACTAAACGTCAACGTCACTGTCACAGAAACTGTACAGAGCCAATAACCGTAGAGAAAAAGGCACTAGCGTTACGCGCGATCTTGGACCGGCCAATAAGAGCACAGCGATCACTTCAATTGTTTTGCGGAATAATTTCCGAACAACCAAGATGACATTAGTACTCTATAGGTTCTATCCTCAATGACTTATACATACTTCATTCACGGAAACGAGTTAATATAGCGCTCTCTCTGTCTCTTAATCCCATACAAATGACCAAGACAAAAAGTCTATGACAATTGAGAATCTCGAAAAACGAGTTCACACCTGGCTACTAAAATAGACGTGAATTTTAATTTTTAGTTGGAAATGGAAGTAAAAATTGTAGGCTTTTTCAAGTTTACAATTTTATATTCGTCATCATAAATAGCAAAAATGATGTTAAACAAATAGTCTACTCACGACCCCTATATGACACATTATTTAACATTATTCATTGGTGGAAGTCCATTTAAAAAATAATAGCTAAACAGTTAAAACGAAAATTTTATCATGAAGTTACAATCTGTCAAAAGTTTTTTGATAAAAAACATTAACTTGAATCCGTGAATGAACCATAGCAACTTATGTAGGGACACCTAGCGCCATCTATCATCGAGTAGTAGAACTTCTACTGAATGGTATTCAACATGCTATCCCACGTGGTTTCCAGCTGTGACGGTTGTCAATCAATATTTCGCATGGTTTGGAGTAAAATTTAATTCAACATGGATGGATTCCCGTGAATTTATGGTTATGTTTTTCATGCAACGAATGAGACTCGGAAAATTCAGCAAGTTCCGGTGACATGTGTCACATGTTGACAGGTGACGTTTTAGTGAAAGCCGACTCCGACCCACCTATATCTTGTGAAGGGTGGTCGCGAATGTCGCGATGTCGATGGTCGCGAACAGTGACGTCATCTGTGACGTCGAACGAGAACGACGCAAGGACCACAAGCCTTAGGTGGAACGATACGAACGTTGCGTGCGATTAGTGGAACTTACTCATTGTCTTTCTCTTTTTCTCATTTGTTTTTTTTTCACAGGGTGTCGTTGCAAAAGCGATAGACGTCAACCTAAACACGTTGGGTCAATTTTCCCTGAACTCTGCCCTCAACTGGGCAAATCATCCCAACGCATTCCTTGAATTACCAGTGCACAGGTAAATTTACTTATTTTTTAGGGTTCCGTATCCAAACGGTAAAAACGGGACCCTAATACTGTGACTTCGCTGTCTGTCTGTCTGTCTGTCTGTACCAGGCTGTATCTCACGAACCGTGACAGCTAGATAGTTGAAATTTTCACAGATGATGTATTTCTGTCGCCGCTTTAACAACAAAAACATACTAAAATCGAAATAATAATAAGTAATGATTAAGGGGGGCTCCCACAGAAAAACTCGTTTTTTTTTTGCTGTTTATGATGCGGAACCCTTCGTGCGCGAGTCCGACAGACAGACAGACAGTCAGACAGCGAAGTCTCAGAAACACTTAAGTTCCTGTTTTTACCCTAGGGTACGGAACCGTAAAAATCAGGAACCGAGCAGGAAAACTGGGATAACTATGGATTTTACATAATTTGGTTAAAGAGCATGTTCTCGTCAAGAACACTAGTTTGGAAGTGAGTGGAAAATGGAATTGAATGAATGGAAAAAAGTTTGGGGAATGTATTCTGAATGAATTATTGTATGGTAAAAGTTGTGGTTTGTTGCCAGACTAGAATAAATACATAAATAAGTTAAAGTACCAATGCTCGATGCCTCAATGCCCAGTAGATGACACCCATCTGTCACCTGTCTTACTATGACGTAAGGTTGAAAGTGCCAATTATTGGGTCAGTGTCGAGCACAGGGACGTTTACCTTACATCTCGTTTCTTGTGCTCTGCCTACCCCATTAGGGAATACAGGTGTGATACGTATTTACGAGTAAGTTATGTTGTTCTTTTTTTAACAGTGTCGCTCAGTTTATCTTTGATCAGCTCGTGTAAAAGGGCGGTGTATCATATGTGCCCATAAAGGACAGAACCTAAAGAGTACTAATGTCATTGAATTTGTTCGAAGACGATTCCGCCAAAGCATGGCGGCGTTCGCTGTGCTCTTATTGGCCGGCCCAAGATCGCGCGTAACGCAGTGGCTTTTTCCTCTATGGTTATTGGCTCTTTACACGTGTTTCTGTGACAGTTTGTAAGTTGAAAGAAACTGACGGTTTGCGGAACTGGGTGGCCGTCGTTGTTTCTCTAGTTGGTCTGTCCTCTATGTATGTGCCCCACTCAAGTGTTCTAGAAATGTATCACATGTGATGCACGGGTAACATGTAGCTCATCAGTGTCGTGTTGCAGGTTCCTCTGGGGCTATGATGATAGCATCATCAACAGCGCGAAGCCCATCCTCAGCCTCCAGGGGCAGTTAAAGTTTGAGAAGTTCGGACTATTGGTCACGGTAAGTCAGGGGTTCCCAAACTGTGTATTAAACATGGGTATTTTTTTATCATAAATATCAATAAGTCCATTTCTTCTGTGGATGTCGTAAGAGGCGACTAGGGAAATAGGTTTGGGTAATAGGCGTCAAGCTAGCAACCTGTCACTATTATACTGCCTCTTTCATCTGTTTTCAAATCTAAAATTAAGCTAGAAGTGGCTGCGAAGCGTGAAATAGTCATAATAATCATGGTTTTGTCTATGTCACGTTTCGTGTGCTCTGCCTACCCCGTCGGCGTGATTATATGTATCCATATAATTGATGTCACGCCTATTTTTCATGTAGTTTTCATAGTGCTGATATATCTAATTTTTGAATGATCTAATTGCTGAAAATGGATCCGAAACGGAAAACCGTCTTTATTTTGTCTCTGTAACATTTTGCCAGCTCTGTCTACCTCAACAAATACACCGTGAATATAAGCGACTTTTTTCTCACAGAAAAACGGCACTGTCGCGGACCACTACACGATCAACACGGGAGAAAATGACAAGCGGCGGATGAACATCATCGAGAAGCTGGACGGGAAGGACCACCTCTCCTTCTGGGGAAACCCCGAGTGCAACAGGTCAGTCATCATCATCATCATCATCATCATCATCATCATCATCATCATCCTAAACGGGAACTAGGGATGTCAATGCAACTAGACGGTAGTGTATTTTTTTTCACCATGAGAGTTCTGTTGAAAGTTCGATCAATGTACCTAAGATTGAAATTGCAAAATTCATGTTTACGATTTTGTTTTTTAAATCTATTGATGTCTCACAAAAATGGTGATTCCTATCTGATAACGCAAGTATTAAATAATATTGAGCAAAAATTTAAAAATAATTTACAATGATGCTAGGGTGACCGCACCGGTAATGGACATAGAACCAGTAATGGACAATGACTCTTATTTACTACCCACTAAGGAAAAGTTATTTGTTTTACAACAATCAATTCACAACTCTATGGTCTTTAAATTATGAATGAAGTGTCCATCACTGGTGCTTGTCAACTTAAACCGTCCATAACTGGTGCCGTCACCCTATAATCGAAACATTGAACAGGGTGTTCATTTTCGAAAAAAACCTAAAAGTCCAAATATCTTGAAAACCGTGCAACTTTTACTGGACCTATTTTAGCTTTTTCATGACGTCCTAAGTGCCCTCTATCCGTAGTTCAAGGGTTATCCACTCATTACCTAACACCCTGTCTATGGACCAGATCGGCGATGTTCTAAAGAGAGGCCAAATTAGGAGTACCTACCCGAAATCTATTTTGGCATACATGCGAGCGAATGGCGCTCTATTGTCTCTGCCTACCCCGCACGAAGCGTCAATAGTTTCTTACTTTGTCTATGTAGCGTTTCGTCTGCTCTGCTTACTCGTATTTGTATGTATGTACCTAAGTGAACTGTTCACCAGATTAGAGCGACGTTTCCATACGCTATCATTAAAACTGGGCCCCAGATTGCGGACCGCTTTGTTCCAAAGTTATTCTAGTTTGTTTATCTCATAGATAAAACAGAATACAAACTAGTTCATAAACAAAAACCGTTATCACGAAGGAAAGAAAGTCGGAGCGAAACACATTCACAATTGTTTTATCAATGGCCGATATTTGACGCAGTAGTATAGTTTAGGCCAAATTAAAAGTACCCGAAACCGTCGAGCGTGTATGACGAGAGCGATGAATGTTAGTGAAGCGAAAGAAGTATGTCAAAATAGAAGCGAATGGCGCTCTGTTGTCTCTGCCTACCCCGCAGGGAATAAGGCGTGACGGTTATGTATGTATGTAGTATAGTTTATTCAACATAAGAAAATAATAAACTCTAAGATACTGACTTTATAATTACTAGACAGTCTAGAATACTTTGCAGAATGAAACATCCTTATCCTTACTTCCTTACTATCCTTATCCTTATCCTTACTAATATTATAAATCGGAAAGTGAGTTTGTTTGTTTGTTCCGCTTTCACGCCGTAACTACTGAACCGATTGCTATGAAATTTTGCAGACGTGAAGATAGAAGTCCGGATTAAATAATAGGCTACTTTTTATCCCGGAAAAAAAATGATGTTCCCGAGGGAAAACAAAAATATAGTTTGCTTGATAGATCGATATTAATCGGTGATAGATCGATATCGATCGATGACCGATCGATAGAAGATAGATCGATGGAGCTGTGTGTCGTTTGAAACGAGAAGTTTTCTTACCGCAATATAACCGAGTTCCACGCGGGCGAAGCCGCGGGCGGAAAGCTAGTAAGTCATAAACAGAAATATTTGTTTGTTTCCAACGTAATACCTATTTCAAGGAAAATTAATAGCACTAACACTGAAAGAAAACAAACGTTATGACAAAACACTGGTATGGCACCCTAGCAGCACCTATCGTCGAGTAGAAAAACTTCTACTGTCGTAATGTTATTGTGGGAAAGACTCCAATAGAGAGATCTCTCTCCAGGCAGATGTTATGCCTGGGGACCGAAGTCCACAGAGAGGAAGTTGGAAGTTGTATTTATGCAACCGTTCGTCGAAACTTCGTCAGCGCGATGTAGGATCGTTTAGTTCGGCTGGTCGACATAATATTTATGTGGCGCTGGGGCGCTACAGTATCCTACATCCCGCTAACAAAGTTTCGTTAATCGGTTGCATAAATACAACTTCCTTTCTTTCTGTAGACTTAGTAGAAACCTCTCTATTGGAGAGATTGGAGAGAAATCTCTCTATTCTATCTCACAGAATAAACTAAATCGTAAAGGTTCCCTTCATTTTTGGTACAGAACCATAAAAATGGTGTGACAATTACTGAAATACATATTAAGTATTATTAAAATAGACCCAGGAAGTGATAACGCTTTCGGAAGGACGTTTGATTGTACAAATTATTAATGACTGTGTTTTAACAACTAATTACCCATGTCACATGGGCCATGTGATTTAATTTAACTCATACATTTTTAACCTACGATGCAAAAACGATGCTTCTTGGGACTCTGTTTTACAATCTGCTGATAAGGGAATGTCACAAGTAGCTCTCTGGCTAAGCAAAAACCTGTTAAC
>BHDV01017710.1:49923-62554 GCA_005406045.1 Adoxophyes honmai | reverse complement strand
AAAAAAAAAAGAGGGGTTTTCACCGCGTTTGTGAGTCTGGGTGTGTTTGTGGCTCCTTGACTTTTAAGCAGGTGAAGCGATTTGGTTATCATTATTTTTTAAGCGGTTTGAGATTGCTTAAGCTGTGTGGCGTCGAGTTCAAAATAACACCTCTCATTTTATTTCCAACAAATTGTTCCTTGACATTAAATGACAAGACAATAGTGTTCCATAGACAACTAGTGTTGCCTGTATAAAAAAATACGTACATACAATCGCGCCCGTATTCCCAATTGGGGTAGGCAGAGCATAACAAACGTGTCATAGACAAAACCATAATTGTGACCATTTCACACCTTGAAACCACTTCTAGCATAATTTTAGGTTTGAAAACAGATGGAAGGGGTATAATAGTGTCAGGTTGTTAGCCCGTCACCTAAAGCGTGCCTAAACCTAATTCCATAGTCACCTCTTACTACATCCACGGAAGAAATGGAGAGGTGTTATTCGACTTATTCGATCCCGACAAGACACAGTTTCTACGAAATTCCCAAAATGGCTGTGCCAAAAACCATCAAAGCTAGTCTCATAGATATTTAACATAAGGACCTAAATATTACGTAAAGACTGTTAAGTTATCACTGAAATAAGTATCTTCCATGCGTCGTTAAGTCCCTATGAATGGTAAATGTTCGTTTCGCAATAAAATTCAAATAGTAAACAACAATTATCGAACTGAAACCAGAGCATATAGTTATCTCATCTGGCTTATCGTAGGGCATAGTTTATCAGACATAAGTCAATCGAAGAACGTGTAAAAAAACACGATATTGTGTATTCTGTAGACACAATACTGTAATGATAATCTGACTATTTGACGCTGACTTTTACCCGCGGGGTCATCCGCGTTTTAATGTTGAATTACAAGCAATTCAGTCATCTTTCACACTAATTTTTACCATCGGGAATTCGGGATGGAAAATATCTAAGCCACATAATATCATTGGTAGGGAAAAATGAGACTGATAAGTAGTTGAAGTAATAATGACTTTCGTAAATTTTCGTTAACGATCCCTCAAAGTTTTTATTTTGATGAAAAATTCAAAACCTGATATACTTAAACCTGCAAATGTAATTGACCAACAGCTAAAATAAAACTTAAAAAAAAACAGTTCAATTGTTTGTCTTATCTATGGAAATGTCGCTTAGAGTTTTGGCCAAGACTAAACTTTTAAAATGTGATGTATTGTCCACAGCATCGAGGCGTCAGACGGCTCGATCTTCCCTCCCTCTCTGCTAGACAGAGAGAGCACTCTCTACGTCTTCTTCCCGAACCTCTGCCGCCGACTGCCGTTCAAGTACGAAAAGGACGTTGAGGTAAAAAAAAAACTTTTTTTTACATATGCGTACGGATGCGAATGTAAGGTTAGCTCAAAAGTATATAGGACATTTTTGGTAGTAAACCTGCCAACTTAAAAGCTAAAAATATGCTAAAAGTGGCCACGAAACGTGAAAGAATCATAGTTTTGTCTATGTAGCATTTCGTTTGCTCTCCCTACCACATTTGGGTATGATAATGAGCGCAATACATAGTAGATTCCCAATTCCTAATATAGCAACATAGTATTATGTAAAGTCAAAGAGCTATCACGTTAATCAGTCATGATCATGACAATCATAATAGTGAAAACATGTAATTAAGTATTAAACGCAAGCTTACATCATCTCATAGAGGATAGAACCTATAGAGAAACAATGTTCGCAACCCCAGTCCGCAACTAGTTTGTTTATTTCAATATACTAACGTGTAGTGTCACTGTCACAGAAACAGTACATAGCCAACAACAGATCTGCGTGCAACTCCTCAAGTTATTCGATATAAATTAATATACTTGCGTAATTACGTACTGTTCTATTCGGTAGTGTGGTAAAAACAGCAAAAGTTCCAATTTGAAAACAGACGATGTTAAATTTCATCGGTAATTAACAGTAAACATGCATTTTTCAATTTATATTCATTTTAGCGCAGCTCAAGTTAACTGGTCATTCAAAATGACACATAATTGTGCATCTCACTTTCACCTAGGTGTCATCCCATTACTTCATCTCATTCTGTCAAGACTAGAGTTGTGCTGTTAATAATCAAATGATGTATCGATATTTATATGTAAGTATTACATATTTTACGGTGCCGAATTAAATAAAGCCAAGGATACATTAGGCGACAAATGTTGCACGACATTTGTTGCGCGACATGTCGAGCGGTGTAGCGCGACGTCGCCGGACATCGCACGACATGTCGCGCGACACGTGTATATACGCGGATATAAGTCGCGCGACATGTCGAGCGCCGGCGACGTCGCGCTACATCGCCCAACATGTCGCACAACAAATGTCGTGCAACATTTGTCGCCTAATGTATCTTTGACTTAAATATTCTTTGAAGTAAGTACATTAATTAAAATACATATTCTTGATCGAAAGGTATGGGTTGTATTGTATGGTAATAAATTAAAACTAGTTAATAATGGTGCCAGTAAGTAATGAGCAGTGACATTATTTGACTAAATCTAAATCTGAAATTCGTATTGAAAGAAGAATACATTTAAAAATAACCCCAACAGGGATGATGACAGGGTTAAAAATATATCATTCTAATTAGTCCGTAAGTTAGATTATGGAAAAAAATTAGACAAATATTTGTGTCATACTTTCTCTCGGGGGCATAGTGTCGTACTGAATTGAAACTTACACCAAAAAAAAAATACGATAAATGCACGAAATTGTACGTTAGTTTAAAAAAAAATTACTACACGCACTTACGAGAAAACAACAATCAATCTGTCCCCGCTAGGGAGCTGAAAGTATGATTGATTATTGTTTTCTTGTATGTAAGTGCGTTTAGTACATTATTTTAAACTAGCGTACGATTTCGTACATTTCTCGTACATTTTTTTGGTTCGAGTTTGAATTCCGTACGACGACATCTCGCCGTTACCCCACCAGAAAGTATCCTTCCTGTTACTGTTGCTTCATCTACATTCATTAATCCCCTCATGCATGCTCGTCGGTTTCGTAAAAATAGACTATTGTCGATATCGATATTATCGATACATTTGTAAACTTGCCCAACACTAAGTGTGAAGCGCGATCTTGGGCCGGCCAATAAGAGCACAGCGAGGTCTTCAATTGTTTTGCGGAATAATTTCCGAACAACCAAGATGACATTAGTACTCTATAGGTTCTATCCTCAATGCATCATCTCCATCATCTTCACTGACAGTATAAAGTTGTATGGAGCTAAATTCTTTACCTTTTCTTTTTTTTCAGACTGCAGACGGCATTCAACTCCTGCGTTACCGCATGCCGTTAGACGTATTCGATGATCCCGCGCACAACCCCGCCAACCAGTGCTACTGCGAAATTGATTCCGGCACTTGCCCGCCGCGCGGAGTTGTCAATGTGACAGCTTGTGCCATGGGTGAGTTTCTAGCATAGAGGACAGACCAACTAGAGAAACAATGATGGCCACCCAGTTCCGCAAACCGTCAGTTTATTTCAACTTACAAACTGTCACAGAAACTGTAAACAGCCAATAACCATAGAGGAAAAAGCCACTCCGTTACCTTGCCATGCTTTGGCGGAATCGTCTTCGATCAAATTCAATGACATTAGTATTACTTAGTACTCTATAGGACTATAGGTTCTGTCCTTTATGGTTTGTAGGGACACTTAGCGCCATCTATCGTTGGGTAGAAGAACTTTTACTGTCAAAATGGGAGCCCTACATCCCGCTATCGAAGTTTCGAAGGTTGCATAAATAAGACTTCCAACATTCTTGTTGACTTTGGTCCCCAGGCAGAAGGTCTGCTCGGGGAGAGATCTCTCTATTGGAGTCGTTCCCATAAGTTATTTTAGGTCCATACCAAAACGGCGCGGTCATAATAATTATGTGTAACACATTTCCCATCGTTAAAAAAAAAAAAGGTCCATGCCCAAAGGGACCTTGATATTGAGACATCTGTCCGTCCGTCCATCACGGGAAACAAACTTTTGATATACCTACAAAGGGACCTTGATATTGAGACTTCGCCGTGTGTCCATCTTTCTATCTGTCCGTCCGTCCATTACCGGAAACAAACTTTTGATATACCTACAAAGGGATCTTGATATTGAGACTTTGCCACGTGTCCGTCTTTCTATCTGTCCGTCCGTCCGTCTACAGAAGCAAGCTTTTAATGTACCTACCTGTACAGAGTAGTTGGAAATTTACTGTTAATATTTTAAACACTGGTCGGGTTTACGCTTCTGAAAACCCCTGTAAAATATTTCCTGAAAATATTCATTATTAACCTTGTGGGAGACAAACGTTTCATCACCTTAGTAGCTCTTACGACGTCCGCGGAAGAAATAGAAAGGTATAGTTCTAAGCCTGCACCACACGAGGACCTAAGTAATTAATATATCTACCTATGCACTTTATCCCCGATTTAAACGTAAAAGAAATTTGTCGTCTCTTTCTTACGCTTGGTTAGAGCGAGACAATACTTCTTACGTCGAAGATACAAATTCACATCCATATCAGTTTAGTTCAATAATGCACTTCCTATCGTGTGGTGTCGGGCTTAGAACAACACCTCTCCATTTCTTCCGTGGATGTCGTACTAGGCGACTAAGGAAACAAGTTAAGGTATATTTTAGGCGACAGGCTAGCAACCTGTCACTATTATTCCTGCCAACTCAAAAGCTAAAAAATATGCTAGAAGTGGCCACAAGGCGTGAAATAGACATAATAGACAATACGTTTCATGTGCTCTGCCTATGGGTATACAGGCGTGATGTATGTATAATGTATGTATGAACGTCTTACAGCAGACATGATGATGATGAATCAAATGATTTCAGGAGCCCCGGCCTTGGCATCGCACCCCCACTTCTTGAGGGGGGACCCTCGACTGAGAGAGGAAGTCACCGGCTTGAACCCGGACCCAATTCTCCACGACTCCTATGTCGACATCCACCCAACGCTGGGCATTTCGTTGAGCGGCAAATCCAGGTGATTATTACTTTTAGCAAGTTGCACAGATCAGGTCGATGGGGTCGAAAAGCGTTTGTTAGACCACGAACCAACAAGCGCAGCGTAGGACAATCGTGGCTGTCTCTACGCAGGAATGAGGAGATCCGTAGACAAACTAAAGTCACCGATGTAGCCCACCGGATTAGCAAGTTGAAGTGGCAATGGGCAGGCCACAGCACGAACAGCAGATGGCCGATGGGGTGGGAAAGCGTTTGAGTAGAAACCGCAGACCTGACAGACCATCAAGCGTAGGACGTCCACCTACAAGATGGACAGACAACCCTATAAAGGTAGCCGGAAGCTGGATGCAGGTCGCTTCCAACCGGTACATGCGAGTCCAAATGGGAGGCCTATGCTCAGCAGTGGACGTCTTATTTTGTAAGTCAGGCAGGCTTGGGCATCCGCTGGCTTGGTCTCCACAGGCCTTTGGCTCGAGGTCACGCCTCAGTGCTGCCAACACCTAGAAGTTCGAGTCACTAGACTGAAAATCAAAAGTCGCTAGAAAGACGTGTAAAGAACTTCTTCTACAAACGTCGTCTCCATCAAATGTCATAATGGATTCCTATTAAGTTTCCGTAATCGTTTGCATAAATATAACTTCCAACTTTCTCTCTGTGGACTTCGGTCCCCAGGCAACATCTGCCTGGAGAGATCTCTCTGTTGCAGTTTTTCCCCACACAGCAATGTAATTGTCACTTTACTTACTACTGTTTAGAAAAATTCTTAAAATATTTGTTTGTCATTTGCAGTATGCAGATTAATATTGAAATAAAGAAGACCCCGATGTTCAGCGCACTATCTTACCTGAAGCAGGGACTCATCCTGCCCGTCGCCTGGATCGAAATGGTAAGACACGTCCCAATTTACAATCTATCGACTGTTTATCTTACTCATAGAGGACAGAACCTATAGAGTACTAATGTCATTGAATTTGTTCGAAGACGATTCCGCCAAAGCATGGCGGCGTTCGCTGTGCTCTTATTGGCCGGCCCAAGATCGCGCGTAACGCAGTGGCTTTGTCCTCTATGGTCATTGGCTCTTTACAGTTTCTGTGACAGTTTGTAAGTTGAAATAAACTGACGGGTTGCGGAACTGGGTGGCCATCATTGTTTCTCTAGTTGTATGTCCTCTATGATCTTACTAGAGTTAGGAGTTTTACGTCACGTCTCTTTCTCATAGGGGAAAGCAAAACCAAAGCAATTAAGCAAAGTTTTTTATCCTAGTCACTACAATTAGTTTCACATCAGCTCGTTCTCTTATCACGCTATTTCTTATTCTATCTTTCAATGAAAATCACAAGAGGCGACTAATAAAATACAGACTTGCTACCCTCTGTTATCTAACTTTACATAAAATTGTGCTAGAAATGGGTACGAAACTTTGTCTACCTAATCCATTTGGGAATACAGACGTTATTTACTCATATGTATGAAGTGAACACGTCACATAAATGGAAGTTTCGATTTCGGATCTAAATAAGCTCAACCGTAGCGATAGATAGTAAACATTAGAACCAGCCAATAGATGGCGTTAGTAAAAGTTCCGCCACTCGACAACAGATGGCGCTAAAGTCACCACTCAAACATTTCATTGTTTTTCTCTCTTCCCGACAGAGTCTCGACGAGCTGCCAGAAAACTTGCGTTCCCTAGTGTACCACGGGACTTACTCAACGGCTGCAGCTCAATTAGCTCTCATAGTTTGCTGCGTCACCGCTCTCATCATATCCTCAATTTGTCTCTGCGTACTATTAGTGCAGAGGCGGCAGAAACCATGCGTCACTATCAAGAAAGTGGTTCTAGACACGGAGCTAAAGTCTACGGTCTCATGAAGAATAAGTTAGGTTTAATTTGTAAGGTTTGGCAAGCGTGGCAAGTTTCCTCATTTATCTGGTTGACTCAGTCAATTACTCAGGTACCTAGCTATAGTCACTATAGCTATAGTAGCTATAGCTATAGTAACTATATCTATAGTGTCGCCGCACGGGCCACCATAGACACAAACGCCGCCACGAGAAGCTAGACGCAGCCAGTGTTGCCAACTTAGTGGATTTACCACTAAATCTAGTGGTTTTGGCACCCCAGTTAGTGGTGTAAATTTGCATTTAGTGGCTGGTGGTTTTTTTAGTGGATTTTATCAGAGGATTTTTATCTAAAATTGCTTATGCAATTTTCCATGGAGACACATTTTTATGCTAGAAGATACCTTTTCATTCCATAATCGACGAAAATATTTTAGTGGGAAATTAAGTGGTTTCCAGATTTTGAACAGTTTAGTGGTTTTCTGGTGGTTTTGGAAGAAAATCTGGTGGGGAGCTAGACTAACCGTTGGCAACACTGGACGCAGCTACAGAAGTAGATGAAGCGCGACAGCCACTTGTTTAGTTCAGACAGCCGTTTAGTGGCCGGTGCGGGCCGCGACGGTTGTAGCGTGTGGCGGCCACCGGTGTCAACCGTCGCCGAGTCCATATGATGATATGAAATGTATGAAAACTATTGGAAATATGCCGGTGGCGGGGTTTTCTGGCTGTGGCCAGTGGCCTGTGTGCTGTTTAATATGATCTGGATAGCTATACCTACTGCTTAATAAGTAATAAGGCATTAATACACAAGTGTGGTTTATAAAATGTAGAAAAAACATTTACTATCAACATCCATATCATAATGTAAGCAAAGAATAATAATTATAATGTTTATTGTGTATTCGAACGTCTTAAACTAATTTCAAAGGATGCGCAATTGTTTTTGGAACGATTTGCCGCCATTTTTGCTGTTATTTGTACGTCAATTAAGTAAATCTTACTTTTTTATTACTATAATATTACTTCGTGCTCATTTTATAAACAACACTAGTATCTTAATGTCTTTTGTAATGCACCAGTCATATAAATAATCGTTGTGAAACAAATTACACATTATTTGTCTACAATCTAAATACTTAGTTGTTAATATTGTTTTTGTAACTACAGTTATCTTGACAATTTGCTGCACTTGCCTTGAAGCTGATTTTTCAATCTGCTTATCGATTTATCAGTTCAATATTAGTTCTATATCTGGATCCCTAACGTTTAATGTCATAATGATCATTTGTCCTAATACTCATATGCCATATTTTTAATTTTCTTAAACATTTTATTTCAGGTACGTCTGTTTTGATTTTTGATGGTCATAAAACAAACCTAACCTAACCTACATATTTCATTTCTAACCTATTTACCTAGTTTCTAACTATTTTTGAATTATGGAAATTTAGATTTTAGGACAAACGATATTAGGGATCTCGAGGGAGGCCGATGTGTTGAAGAAACTAAAATGATCTTTATTTACTGATAAGTAAAATGGTTATCCATTGCCTAACAATCAATTTATTTCTTTGAAGCGTTACTAGATGGCGTTAAAAAGGTTATTTCATTTTCATTATTATTTAAAACACCATTTACAGCGCCATCTAGTGTTATTCGGAGGAATGCTGATTAGTTAAAGTAAACAGAGTTAATGGATAATTTTGCCAGGGGATTGAAAAATCAGCTGTAAATTTTAAATTTAGAAAAATAAACAGCATTTATGTTTGAATGTTTTCGTGCGTCTTTGTACATTATGATAGTAATTTAATTGTAAAAAAACATGGATCCTTTCATTTTAGTTGAATAAAAACCTTATGCTCTAATTTTAATATCAGGGATAAGTAAATATTAAAACGTAAAATAAAAAGCATGTGTCGTTCCTTTTTTTACACTTTGTTAAAGAGAGATACATTTTGTTATGTCAGGGATAAAAATGTTGCTACATAACTTGCTCATACTTACTGAGATCTGAATAGAATGTTTGCGTTGATTATGTTGAAGTAATGAGTTTTATATTTAAGTAAAAGTTAAGTGAAAACCAACTGATGATAAAATTAGAAACATTTCTCGGCTGATTTAGTGCTTTGAGAATAAAAATAGTCCGTCAGTTAGATTATAAAAAAATATCACACACATAATTTTCCTCTCATTTGATGAACAAAAACTAGCTTAGAATTTTCAAGGTGGGACGTCCAGGGACGTCACAAGCCCCCACTCTGTAATTTTGATGCTCTATGAATCTTTGTCGATTCTTAATTTTTTGACAAAACAAAAAATATGTGACCTATTTTTCCATAATCTATATGCTGGACTAATTAGAGTGATATGTTTGTACCCAGTCGATATCATTATTTCACTGTACAAAACAACAATCGTTTGTTCACGTGGAGAAACAATTTATATAAAATCTACGTTTTAAGGTTCCGTCGGTTACCTCTAAAGCAAAGGAAAGGTTTAAACTTGAATAGTTAGTCTAATTAACAACACAGACCGAAAATCAGTCTTTTACTAGGATAAGTTTTTTACAAACTAGTACGTTGTAATTGATCAGACTGAAAAAAATGGTTACTAGCGCCATCTGTTGTAAAAACTTAATCGGTTAACTAATTTTACTTTTAGCGTAAGTTATTTATCTAAGTGCCAGTATACTTTAATTAATATGTTGTTTAGTTTATTTTAGATTATACGCAGTGATCGGCGATCGGATGCATTTTATGTTACTTGGACGTTTGACATCATGCATAGTAATAACTAATATGGATAAGTCAGTGTTATTTAAAATAAAAACCACTTTTATTAAAAAATAACTTAATTTAATTTGCTATAGTAAATAATCATTATTTTTTTCTATGTCAACAAATGGGTGAATATCAAATCAACACAGAAAAAAAAAACAGTTTCGGTGACGCATTTTTTTTGTATATTTTAACAGAAATCATACTTTTTAGTAATACCACTTTATTTGTAAACTATTTATTTACTAAAAGATTAGTATTATCACTTTATTTCTGATAAAATGTAGAAAAAAATGCGTCACCAAAACTGATTTTTTTTCTGTGTTGATATTCACCCAGACGTGAGAGGTGCATATTCGTAAACTGATATTTCGTTGTTAACAAACTTTAAGCAGGTAATATTTTTTTGTCGAGAATTTAAATAGTCTTGTCCATGTAATAATTTCGTCAACGATTTGACATAAAATGCTTCCGATCGCCGATCTCTAATTATAAGATAGTGTAAATGAGACCAAAATGACATTTAGTTAGTACAAGTTTCTAAAATAATTAGTGACATTAATTCAAAAGAGATGGCGTTAACGGCCATACTAAAAATGCACGAAAAGGCAACTAATGTAAAGCAAAATTGTCAGCTTTCAAAAATTAAATGGCTTTAAGATGTATTGAAAATTGATAACTCAAGAAAGCGTTTGTAATAGTCATGTCTTCATCGTACTAGACTTTGTTCATGTTGACTCGTTGTCAAGAGAACGCGTAAAGGCCGGTGGCGGGGCACAGAGAAATTGTAGCGTTGACCCGCTGCTATCTATCTCTGTCGCACGCGTGCGGTAATATTGCCCTCTCGCTCGCACTTCAGCTCGTGCGTGGCACTGTGCGAGCGTGAGGGCACTATTACTGCACGCGTGCGACAGAGATAGATAGCAGCGGGTTTACGCTCGAATTTCTCTGTGCCCGCGACCGAACTTTAGTATGAAGAGGTTAAGTTACAGTACGGTTACGTCACACCCATTTTAACAACTAGTTTTTCGCAAGATTTTTCAAATTATTTTCTTGCTTGTAAAGAAGTTGTGACTAGAAATATTGGTGGAGGTAGAATCTCATGGGCGTAGCCAGGGGGGTTTGAACCCCCAAACCTCCCCGAAAAGTTCAGGCTCCCATACAAAAATCTTTTTTTGTGTCCAACTCGCACTTGGCCGATTTTTTTTTTCGTCAAACCCCCCCAAACTAAATCCTGGCTACGCCCGTGTAGAATCCTAATGTAAAAAGAGCGAACGTAAATGAACTTCTTTTAAATTACATTAATGTATATTAGCCTATTGATGAGGCAGCGAGAATAATCCTTGTAATTTTTATTTACATTGTATGGATTACATTGGTGGAGTTTTGTACAGCGCTTCTAGCGGGGTTCATTAGACATGTTTTGGTGACCGGGTAGTTATGCTACTGCGTAAGAGATGGCCCTTTTCCACAAAAAAATCATGATCCTGGATTCTCAAAGCAACTTACGTTCCTTGTAAGGTAAGACATTGTACAATTTCGATTTAATCTTTAATGAATTCGTACTTAGTACTATTATTTTACGACTATAATTTAAGAATAATAAATAAGATGTGAATGGATAACAATTAGTTTAAGTGTATGTATATAGTTATAAATTTAGAACTGAATATCGCTCATTCCAGTGAAATTTACTACGAATTTGTCTTACGTCGCGTCGCTATAACGATCATTGTAACTGTTTTAACGCCATCTAGTGAAAAAATACAGTACTAAAATTACAGATGTTTTCTTGACGAGATAATTTACCAAAATGTAGACTAAGCTATGTAATTAGTAACTTATATTCACTGAAAAAAAAATACATTGTCCAGAAATTTTACAAACTGTACCTATAGTTAAAGGTGGAAACCCATTACACCATATCATGCTATGACCGTGCTATGAACGTGTCAGGCACGGAATGTAATGCGACACGGATGGCTAATGCCAATACAACGTGTCCACATCATTTCATATTGACGGTCCGTGCATGGCACGCTATGGGTATGATCGGTGACGGAACGGGCTAGTATGCATGCATATCCTCATACTTTGTAATACAAAGAATATTTTTCTGTCTGAAAGAATATTTTTTTGCCGTGTGGTGCCGGGTTAGAATAGCACCTCCCCCTTTCTTCCCGTGGGTGTCGTAAGAGTCGACTCTGGGAAAGGGTTAGTGTATTGTAGGCGATGGGCTAGCAACCTGTCACTGCAATATCACATTTAACCATCTGGTTAAACTGCTGAAATTGCTAAACGTGGCACTGGATTTTTGAATTCATGTGCTCTGCCTACCCCTCTTGGGAATACAGGCGTGAGAATATGTATGTATGTATGTATGTACACTTTCATAGCATGATATGGTGTAATGGATTTCCACCTGATCTGATACATACCTACTTACATTTAATTACGACGCTTATGTATTTTTTTTAATACATTTAAATGTGCACTGACAGGCAGTCTGTGATAACTTCATCATTCCGACAAAATGCATAATTAACGAGATAAAATGTTATTTAATTATTTGTTGTATTCATTTATTCACCCTCTATAAACGACAAACATCTTTAACCTTCTGCAAGCGGGAATTTAAAAATATTGTGCATTCGTCTCTTTTGTTTCGCTTTACAACATAGAAGCTCCGCGTGAGCGGAGCTCCGTCGACACTGTTTTTGTGTCGATTCTAACTGGGAAAAAACGATACTTACGATTTTGGGAAAATAATCGCCATACTCATAATTTACTAATACTTCTTATAAAACGGTTGACATACGAATTAAATTCTTTTAACCTTTTGACCGCCAAGGCGCGAAGTGAAACGCTGTGCTCCTAACGCCAAAGACGTGAGTCGGATTCTAGATAATGCTTGTTTTTAAACGGTTTTTTAAACGGTTTTACTTAGCTTACCCCGTTTGTTTTAGACTTTATTCTTTGGTCTTTGTTGGTTCAAATTT